>JACSZP010078028.1:0-10211 GCA_016161895.1 Pinna nobilis
ATAATCACCATAACCTTCAGGTCACACAAATTCGTTGTTTTTATTTTTTTGTCATTTTCCCTGTGATGTAACTTGTGACGGGCATATGATGTGCCTCACAGAGGCTCTTGTTTGGTTTGTCTTTTTACTGAATCTGCCCTCGGATGGAAAAGGAGCTTGGTTAAATAGGTCGAGGAGTGTATCATCCTTTGAGAAAATTCTTTTTCAGAGAGGCTGCAGAAGAAGTGTCTTTTTTTTGGGGGGGGGGGGGAGTGGACATTTTCAGCTAAATTTAATCAAATTTGCCACTTCTTCATCAATTTGCTTCACCACAGGCTTTACATGTTATCAAATATAAAAAAGTGCTTCCCAATGAAAAAATGCTGTAATTTAATTTTTGATTTTTTTTAAACTTCAATAAAGGGATTTTTTCGCACTGTCAGCTTATGCTCTAGGGAGTTGAATTAAATTGTACAGGAAACAAATAGTCTCTGTTTCAGCTACCAAGTTTGTGTTTTAGCAAAATTAGTACATGTATATAGGGATGGATATAGGGTGGTTCAAGTGGACCTCAGGGGACACCCCTCTTTGAATAACGTCTTTTCCAGAATCACAATATGCATTGAAAAACTAATTGCACAACAGTGATCTACATTTAGATGGATGTTTAAATAAGTGTTGATGTTTTGGTCCCATTTGGATTTCAGATTTTCTAATGTAGCCTATTTTTACAAAAAAATTACAAAAATTGTTGATTGCACTAACATGACCTGCAACTCATTTTTTTATTACCATTTTTATGGAGTATGTCTTCTAAAAAGAGCCTATAATGTACATGCATATATAGTTTACAGTTTTCAAAAAAGAAATGTTTTCTTCCTACTCACAGTAAACGTTCTTAGTCGCATTACAGAAAATCAGACATTTTTCTTAGGAATGCCTAGACAATAAGATTTCAAAATTTACATGATAAAGAATGAGTCTAACTACATTAATTGAGCAGCATAATTGAGGTTGGTATAGTAGTTACTGGTAATATTAAATTTACTGAGTTTGTCTATATGCTGTTAATGTGATTTTACCTCATTTCAGAAAAAGGATTCAGCTGCATTGAAAAAAGAGCCAAAACAGAAAGCTAAACGAACAAGTAATACTAAAAAGGAACCATCTACTTCAATAAACAACAAATACCGTAGACAAAGAAAGGTAACATTTTATGATTATGAGTAGATTTTTAAAAAATATCACAGTAGTAATTAACACTTAGGAATCAAATTACATGTATGCCGTATTTATAATAAAAACTTGACCTCAGAGTCAGATGATACAGTCTTTGACTATGGTTCTTTTTAGAAATTGATGTCTACTAGTTACCCCAAAGTTTGCAGCAATATCCTCCAACATACATTTGAATACCAAAATTAAAAAAAGACCAAAAAAATATTTGAGTGCATAAAGCTCTTAATATTACTTTAGTAGTATGTACATGTATATCCTTTTTGAGAAGTCCTTTTCAACATCACCTTGGGCATTGACATCTGGCCTATGCTGTGATTTTGACATTGGCATCTGACCTATGCTGTGATTTTGACATTGACATCTGTCCTATGCTGTGATTTTGACATTGACATCTGACCTATGCTGTGATTTTGACATTGACTTCTGACCTATGTTGTGATTTTGACATTGACATCTGACCTATGCTGTGATTTTGACATTGACATCTGACCTATGCTTTGATTTTGATATTGACTTCTGACCTATGCTGTGATTTTGACATTGACTTCTGACCTATGTTGTGATTTTGACATTGACATCTGACCTATGCTGTGATTTTGACATTGACATCTGACCTATGCTGTGATTTTGATATTGACTTCTGACCTATGCTGTGATTTTGACATTGACTTCTGACCTATGCTGTTTAACATTGACATCTGGTGAGCACCTTCCTTAAAGAAACTTCTTCTGTAGAGGAGCCTCTTACAATGAAAAACTGAATGCATCTTGGTGATCTAGAAGGATGTTTGAAGAAGTGTTGTTTTTGGTTCCATTCAGAATTTTTGGCACGTATTCTCGGACTTTTGTGATTTTTTTACATTTCAGCTGATGTCTTTGATCTCTCCTCATGCTCACATTGCTCAGGAGAGTCATATCAGCCAATGTGGGCCTCTTGTTTATTTATTTCATTATTATTATTATTGGTTTTTTTTACAGAGGCCTCGAGTAGATGTCCACTATTCAGAAGAAGATGATGTCACATGTACAGATACAAACTCCAATTCATCAGAGCCCAAAAGACAACTAAATCATTCACAGTTTGATGGGATTTCTCAAGGAATCAGATCAGATTGTGGATATCAAAACAATCTAAAAATACAAAATGATGAAATTAAAGTAGGGTTATTAAGTGCACAGAAGTCAGACATGCATGTGTATTCTATAACAGTAGGTCAGAAAAGAGTAGTGTTAAGTGTACCTAGTGAAATGGAAGCATGCAGAAATGGGCATGAGCAACCTCTATCCAAGAAATACATATCAAAGTTCAGTGGACAAGAGGCAGAGGTCAAAGATCAATTTTCAACTGTTTCATGTGATAGAGGGCTAGATTTGTCATATCTCAATAAGTGTAAGGGAGAGTTCATTGGATACACATCTGTGATTGACAAACAAAATACAACAGATTCATTAGTTTACAAACCAGAGCAGTCACATATCAGTAGACAGCCAACGAAAAGGTCAGTAGACATCAAACCCTCCAGTAGTATACTATCAAGCTCAGACCCCGTCATGTACAGACAAGACACTGCCAGTCCATATACAGAAGTTGCACATGAGGAGACTTATGACCACTCTAAAGCTGGTGGATATATACAAAACAGGCACATAAAAATTGAACCTCTTGAGATCAATGAAAACACTGACAGTGCTGATGAGATTGCTGAAGAGAACTTAATCCACTTGTCAAAAGAAATTGATGATCAGTTAGAGAGGAATGGACATGCAGTTAAAGTAAAGAGAGAACCTTGTGAAACAAACCAAGAGTCTTCAGAAAATCACAAATATTCTCCACAAATGAGAAACA
The DNA here is from genome assembly GCA_016161895.1 of Pinna nobilis. Taxonomy (NCBI): domain Eukaryota; kingdom Metazoa; phylum Mollusca; class Bivalvia; order Pterioida; family Pinnidae; genus Pinna; species Pinna nobilis. Next base: position 3,065 of record JACSZP010078028.1, read on the forward strand.
TTTTTACAACTGATTCATATGCAGATTGTGATGGACAGTTGGAGAGAGGCACTGAAAGAGAACCTCTCAATACTGACCCAAAACTATCCGAACATAGTTTAAACAATCATGGAGTAGATGAAACCAACCTTAAAAATTCGTCAAAGCCAAAAAGAGATACATTTCATTCACACTTAGATGGGTTTTCTGAAAGGGCCGGAATAGAGAGCAGATACCCAGAGAATCTGAGACTGCAAAATCATGACCAAAAATTAGCCCCTTATGACATGCGTGTTTATACTGTAAAAGTTGGTAATAAAACAGCAATGTTAAGTGTACCTCGTGAAATTAAAACATTGGGAAATATAATAGAAGGTCCATGTTCAAATGATTCATGTGAGGAAAAATCAGAGCCGTCATATCTCAATAAGTGTGAGGGACAGTTCACTGGATATGAGTCTGTGACTGAAGGACAAAATATGACTGAGTTTTGTGAGGAAAGACCAGAGCAATCAGAGGTCAGTGGACAGCCAATTGTATTCTTTGTGACAAGATGTTTCCTAGATATTACCAGGTTTTTATGTCTTGGGGTCCCTCATGGCTACTTGGCTAGCATGTTCACCTTCTGATTGTGAGGTTTTGGGTTCAAGTCCAGACAGTAAATTTGGTTGGCTTTTCCTGTCCTGATGCAGCAGTGAAAACTGAAGTTTATTGTGACCCTCGTGTCAGTATTTTAAAGAGCCCTCGCTACTCAATTACCATTTGGGCCAAAAATGAAAAATTTGTTTGATGTAACCCGACCAACTCACGAAAAAATTGAAAAACACCGACCCAAATTTTTTTTTTTCTTTGTTTGGTACATAACTTTTTTTTTATCATGAAAAAATCCGAAATCCAGAACCGTCTGATTTATACTTTAGAATTTGCTTCTGTCAAACTGTTTTCATTTTAGTGAATCCCAAATACATCAACCTTGAAAAATAAATTGCACTAAAAAAAATCCCCCGAATTATACTTTACCATGTCTATTGCCAACAATGTATAAAAAGTTTAACATTCATGTGTTCATTGATTTAGTTCATAGCACTTTATCACACAAGCATCTTTTGGAAAGAGTTAAAAAAAACAACACCTTCCTACCTACCCATTTTCGAAAATCAGGGTAGGGTATACATCAAACAAATAATTTTTTATTTTTGGACTTGTGAATAGAATATAATATTATTGCACTTCACCAGCATTGGTCATGATGTCTTCATATAAGTGAAAGATACTTGGCTGGGGCCTTCTACACACTGCAGTCAACTAAACCTTGTTGACCTTGAAGGCTGTCGTGGCTCTTTGGCAAGGGTGTTCATCTTCTGATCATGAGGTCATGGGTTCAAATCTGCACTGTGGAATTCAATGACTTACAACTGCAAAAAGTTGTTTTTGTTGTTGCGTTGTTGTTTAATGTCCCACTCATGAATATTTCACTCATATGGAGACGTCACTGTGTGCTGCTGAAGGGTGACAAATTTTGCCTGTGCACGGCACTGCTTGCCGTAGAGCAGGGAGGGTTCTTTAACGTGCCAGCACCTACATGTACTGTGACATGGGACCTGGATTTTTACTTTCTCATCCGAAAGACAGGGACGGCCAACTGCAGAGTGGCTCTGTGGAAATCAAACCCAGACCCTTCGATTCGCAGTTGAACACGCTAAACACTCTGCCACGGAGGCCCACAGCAAAAAGTAATATAATTTTACGTTCATGTACATGTTTGTCCTATTTAATACATGTGAGAAGCCCAATAATATGAAATATGATAAACTGAAATAATTCTGCTTGACATTTTGGCTCCAGCACAGTTTGTTAGTCCTACTAGATATACAGTAATATTAACTTATCTGATAATAAGATTGATTGACTGATGTAAATAACCTATTTTCGAAATTGACTTATACATTTATTTCAAAAAGACACAGAAAATTGACAGATTGTTGAGTAAGTATAGTAAATAAGAATGGTGGCTACTTGTAAGTCAACTTCAACCTCTGATGTAGTATTGGGTTTATCCACTTTGGATACATTTTTGTCAAGAATTGAAAAGGCATCTCAAAATTTTTATCATATTTTTCAAATGCAATATTCAGAATTCTGAAAATTTTTAATGTTGTATACATGTACATGTGTAAGTAGGTTTTTTTTTCATTCATTATATTTTTTCATTATTTTAATTTATCTATTTATTATATTTATTTTAATTTCTGTATTATTTTTTTCTTGTCACAGAAGCCCCAAGTAGATGTCCACTATTCAGAAGATGATGATGCCACATGTATAGATACACACTCCAATTCATCAGAGCCCAAAAGACAACTGACCCATGTACAGTCTGAAGGGATTTCTCAAGGAATCGGATTAGCTTGTGGATATCCAAAAAACTCAGAAATACAAAATAATGGAAGTAAAGCAGGCTCATTTAGTGCACAGATGCCACTCATGCGTGAGTATGCTGTTAAAGTAGGTCAGAAGAGTGTAGTGTTAAGTGTACCAAATGAGATGGAAGAATGCACAAATGGGCATGAGCAACCTCTATCCAAAAAATACATATCAAAAACCATTGGACAAGAGGCAGAGGTCAAAGGTCAATTTCCAACTGTTTCATGTGATAGAGAACTAGATATGTCATATCTCAATAAGTGTAAGGGAGAGTTCATTGGATACACATCTGTGATTGACAGACAAAATACAACAGATTCATTAGTTTACAAACCAAAACAGTCTGAGATCAGTAGACAGCCAACAAAAAGGCCAGTAGACATCAAACCCTCCAGTAGTGTACTATCGAGCTCAGACCCCGTCATGTACAGACAAGACACTGCCAGTCCATATACAGAAGTTGCACATGAGGAGACTTATGACCATTCTGAAGCTGGTGGATATATACAAAACAGGCACATAAAAATTGAACCTCTTGAGATCAATGAAGAAAATACAGAAAACACTGACAGTGCTGATGAGATTGCTGAAGAGAACTTAATTCACTTGTCAAAAGAAATTGATGATCAGTTAGAGAGGTATAATGGACATACAGTTGAAGTAAAGAGAGAACCTTGTGAAACAAACCAAGAGTCTTCAGAAAATCCACAAATGAGTAACCTTTTTACAACTGATTCATATGCAGATTGTGAAGGTCAGATGGAGAGATGCCTACATTCTGAACCAATCAATTCGCAGACTGAAAAAGAACCTCTCAATACTGACCCAAAACTAGAGCATAGTTTAAAGAATCATGGAGTAGATGAAACCAACCTTACAAATTCGTCAAAGCAAAAAAGAGATATTTATCATTCACACTTAGATGGGTTTTCTGAAGGGGCCAAGTTAGATAGCAGATACTCAGAGAATCTGGGACTGCAGAATCATGACAGAAAACCAGCACTGTATGGCATGCGTGTTTATACTGTAAAAGTTGGTAATAAAACAGCAATGTTAAGTGTACCTCGTGAAATTAAAACATTGGGAAAAACAATAGAAGGTCCATGTTCAAATGATTCATGTGAGGAAAAATCAGAGCCATCATATCTCAATAAGTGTGAGGGACAGTTCACTGGATATGAGTCTGTGACTGAAGGACAAAATACAACTGACTTGTGCAAGGACAGACCAGAACAATCAGAGGTCAGTGGACAGCCAAAGGAAAGGTTAAAGGAAACAACGTCCTCCTCCAGGATTGTACTCTGTAGCTCAGACTTTGTTGTGTATAGACAAGACCCTCCAAGTCCATATACAGATGTTGCCAAGAAGGAAACTTGTGATCACTTTGGAGCAACTGGACAACCACAAAATAGACAAATAAAAATTGAACCTCTGGACACCAGTCAGGAGTGTTATGAAAACAATTACACTGCTGAGGATTCTTGTGATGAAAACTTGAATCACTCTTCTCAAGAAATCGATAATCAGTTGGAGAGAAATAGAAATGCAGAAATAAAGAGAGAAATAAAGCTAGAACCTTGTGAAACAAATCCAGAGCTTTCAGAAAATTGCCAATATCCCACACAAGTGAAAACCCTTGATACAAATAATTCATATGATGGAAATCTAAATCAGAAGGAAAGAAGTAAACCTTCTGAAGTAATGAATATGCAAATGGAAACTGGACTTCTCAAAACTGAATCAGAACTTTCAGAGGATTGTGAACATAATCATAGGGCGAGTGAAACCTATAAGACAGAGCTGTGTGATGACCAACCAAAGAGGAGTGATTATACAACTATAACAAGTGGACAAGTGACTAAACATCACCAACAAGAAACAAGAAAACAATCAAGTCAGATGACAAATAATCAAGAAAAGATCAACCATTCCTTGCTTGTGCCATGTGAATATTCTCCAATAACCATAAGTGAAGATTTCATTTCGAAATTGTTGTCACAAGTTACACTAGTCAAGAAGGCCAACCAACTTTTCTCTTTTCGTGACAAGTGTTCTGCGATGGACTACAAATTTCATTTAATTACAAATATGGATTCAGTTTCTCCACATGAGGATGGAAATTTAGATGATTTTACAGATTTTAAAGGTCATGATACCATAGCACTTCAAGGTAAAACTGTAATTTGTGAGAGTGCACTTGATGAACTGTTTTATGATTTGAGATGTTCATCTTGTACATGTACATGCCTAGCAGACCCAGATCGTTCCCAGGCACAGTTGCTAGATGATACCATGTTACATGTCACTATTCTTTGTACTCGTGGGCATAGAATTACCTCATGGATTTGGTACATACGAAATATCAGGTAGTGATCACATTTGTTGAATTTTTAAGAATCACCATTACCAAATTTTGTTTGTACTCTAACTTGTTATTTCCCACTGTGATTTTTTTTTCACTGTATAAAAGAAGAGTTGTGGCTCTAAAAAAAAATTCTGAATTTTATTTTTCTGATATTGCAGATGTTGAGCTGATCCCCCCCCCCCCCCCCCAAATTCCAATTCCAGTAATTTTCATTCAAGTTGACCTATTTTAGTAGAGTTATGGTTCTTGGAGTTATGTTGGTCAAAAACTTGGATCACGGTGTCACCAAACACTTGTTTACTTTTATTCTTAAAAACTCAGCAACCAAGCACTTAATTCTGAGGTTTTGAAATGATTGGAAGTGAAGTCACTATATAAAACTACATGTACGTGTCATCTCATTTAGAATATTGGGGTATGTCTTTGAGCTGCTGTTTTTACTACATTTACATTTAAAAAGTTTAAGCTGTTGTTTTTTAGTACTTTATTCCAGGCCATTTTATTTTTTTCTAGAGATTTTTTCTGTCAGTAAAGTTTTGTACAGTACTGCTATCTCATATCAAGAGACAAAGGATGATACAAAAATAGATTTTACAAGAATTTTTTAGACGGTCTAAGAAAATTTTGGACACAAGGTTAACCAAGAAATAGATGCTCTGTGGTAGACGGTGCCCATCTTCACAACGTCCATAGACTAAATTGAATTATCACATTGAAAATGAGCTGCTAGATAATAAAGAATTGTGTGTCTATAAAATCCAAGTATAAAGCATGTGGTTAATTTTATTACTCTCTTTGGTGAAATAAAGAATGATCATATACATGTATATAAAGAGTTTGTAATTTTACTGGTGTTTGTTAACTTCCAAGACATGCATGTATACGTGTGTTCACCATGATTGTTATGAAATATAAAATCGGGGTTTGTTTGGTTGTACGTGTGTTGTTGATGTCCCAATCAAGAATCTTTCACTTATGTGAAGACGTCACCGTTACAGTTTTGCCTATGCTCGGCACATATGGCCATAGAGCAGGGAGGGTTATTTAACATGTCCATGCGCGGATCTAGAGGGGGCCGGGGGTTCGCCCCACGCCCTGGAATTTGCAAAATATTACCAAAATGCTTAAATTCTCATTTTCACAGGGATAGGTTTTTGCTTTTTACAAGTTGGATCCCCCCTGGAAAATATCGACCCGACCCCCCCNNAACACCTACTGTGACACGGGACCTCGGCTTTTACTGTCTCATCCAAAAGACAGGGACAGCCAATCGCGACGTGGCTAGGGCTCGAATCCCGGACCTCTCTGAAGTCGAACATGCTAATCACTATGCCACGTCGACCCTCTAAAACATGGTGTGCACAGACCTTGAAAAATCTTATGTTCTTGTTATCCTCAATTCAAATGGTATTTTCATTTGTGACTGAATACAGTATATTATATCAGAATTCTGGGGTTATCGTGATTAGTTTCAATACAAACAAGTCTAGGTAATCTGGTAATGGATTACAGTCCCGTTTCCTACATTTAGGTGTCGTAAGTGAATTTACAATTCATTTTCTGATGACACGTTGCAAAACCTGCTTAAAATTGATGACTTTATAATATTTCCAATTACAATATTAATAATAACAACCAAATTGTTTTGAGGGATGTCATTTAATGTTAGTAACTCCAATGTCACCTAAATGGCATACAAGCATGCGCGGATCTAGAGAGGGTCCGGATCGACCCCCCCTTCCTGGAATTGGCAAAGTATATATAGGCTATCATCATTGTTCAATGATGCATAGATGCTTTTTTTTAAACAGGGTTATTTTTAATTATTGACACAAGTTTGGCACACTCACACACCAAATGCGATAAAAAGAAGTCTTGGATCCGCGCATGTAGCCTACATGTGTATGAAACAGCCAGACCTATGCAATGCTGTTACACTTAAATTGGTATTCTTCAGGTCTTGGCATAATATTGATGTCTCTGATTAGCCATCTGCTATAGCAATGAAATATTTTTACGTGCGACAATGATACAGACGCTTCACCTTCAACAGAAATTCCATGAAAACAAAATTTTCAAATAAAAGGCTGGTCACTTGTTTTTGAGAGACGTAAGACGATTTAAAAAAAAAAAAGAAGGCCAGGTTCTAGTGTCAATAGGTCAAAAGTCACAACCCTAATTACGGGCCGGCACGAGCCGGTCCGTAATATGATATGATTTTGAAAATGTTCCCTGATTTACCCCGTGCCTGTTGTGAGTCGAACGTAATTGTTTATTAATTTTTTTAGCAGATGCAAAATAAATCAAACGATCACTAAAAATAATATAAAAATATTGGTGTGATTGGAATGACGTGTTTATTTGCAAAATCCATTCTTT
>JACSZP010078099.1:0-11431 GCA_016161895.1 Pinna nobilis
CTTTTCGGAAAATCAACCGATTTTCGTTTACAAGGTGTATTTTTTATAATCTACCAAGTAAGAAGGAACTTCATGTTGCAAAATTCATGAAGCAGGAATTATAGATATGCATGAAACCTGCTTCTATTAAAACTTTAATGAGGTCAATATGACTTATGAGTATCTAAATTTTAAGATATAATTATTTTAATATTAGGAAACTTTACTAAAAATTGAAATCAATGAAATCTTTATGATGCTGTGGGGAATTTTTTTTTTATTTATTTTAGATCTAGTTAAATATATATTGTATAATGAAAGTAATAATGTAGATCTACCAAAAACAAAAATGAAAAAGATCATTTTATTTTGAAAGAATAATTGGCAACTGATTTTTGTTCTTAAACTTACTGCCTAATTATGTGGAAAAAAAACAAAAAAGAAAATAAATACATAAAAAAAACCCAAACAAAAACAAATCAAACAAGCAAAGAGTTAAGAGCATGCATGTATATTTGCAGGTCAATCCAATGCCTCTGAAGCACAAATACAGGCTGTATTCACAGCGATGACCAATGCATATCTGTCTGTGAAGGATGACAATAGGTCAGTTATAAGAGCTGCAAGGCAATTTGATGTTCCAGTGACAACCCTGAGGGACAGAGTGCAGAATGTTGACCCTGAGACCGTCAAGTGTGGTAGAAATCCTTTATTAAATACCCTGCAAGAGTCTAATCTTGTTGAACATCTTAAGGTGATGGCAGATTATGGGTATGGATACACCAGGCAGGAAACTGTGGACCTTGCTACCGACTATGCTGTACAGATTGGCATCAGGGACAGGCAGCATCCATTTACACTCAAGTGGTTCCGTGGATTTGTCAGAAGGTGGCCGGAGATCAGGGTATTGAAGCCAAGAAGTTTGGAGATAGCTAGGGCCAAATGTGCTTCTGCGCCAGTAGTTGACAAATACTTTGAAGAACTACACCAGGTCATCAAAGAAAATGGGTTTGACAAGGAGCCTCACCTGATCTATAATGTTGACGAAAAGGGATTTACCCAAAACCATACTCCCCCTAGTATTGTATGCAGTAGCCAAAATCCACCACAGGCCGTCACAGCTGGAAGATCTTGTACCACAACAGTCATAGGATGTGGAAGTGCCACTGGGGCAGCCATCCCTCCCTTTTTTATCTTTGCTGGCAAAAGAATGACATCGAATTTGATGGAAGGAGCGACACCAGGTGCTCAAGGAGCAGTATCAGACTCCGGCTGGTCCAATTCTCAGCTTTTCCGGGAGTAACTTCAAGAACACTTCCTTAAGCATGTCCCTCTACAGGATGGTAAGAAGGTGCTGCTGTTGCTTGATGGACACAAGTCCCATGCTTCTGTTGGCCTTGCCGAGTGGGCTAGAGACCGGAATGTAATATTATTTATTTTACCGGCACATACAAGGCACATCCTTCAGCCCCTGGACGTTGGCTGCTATGGTCCAATGCAGAGTATGTACAATACTGAATGCCACAAGTTTACCAAGGAGTCACATTGTGTCATCACCAGGTACAACGTTTGTCAGCTTGTTTGTAGAGTGTATGGGAAAGCAATGTCCACAGACAGCTTGATCTCTGCATTCAAGAAAACCGGCATACATCCATGTGATCGAGGAGTGATACCACCAGAGACCTTGAAACCAGCAGAGGTGTTCAGAGAGTGTTTTGATGAAGTTGAGACAAATGATGGAGAGGAGGAGGGACAAACCACCAAAACAGATAGTGCTGGCACAGAATTTTTTAAAGACAAAGAGCAAGTGATAAGAGATGCAAAGAGAGGGGGGGGGGAAAGAAGGAAAGAAACACCATGAGCAAAGTTGTAGCAGGACATTGCATTACTGATGACATTGTCATTGACCGCATGACCCAGCATGCAGAACAACAAAAGAAATCTAGCAGTAAAAGGAAAACACCAAGGGGAGAGAGTCAAGAACCATCAGGATCAGGAAGTAAGACCAAGAGACAGAGAAGGCAGAACAAGGAAAACAAAACTGAATTAGGAGAAGAAAGTGGGGATACAGACCTAGAGATTGAGATTCAGGAAAAAGAGCTGTGTTATATTTGTAAGGAATTTACACCAAAAGAGATCAGAAATAGTAATTTCCTTATTTTTGCAAACTGGGCCCAGTGTGATGGGATAAGAAATGCAATGCCATGCAACCACTGGACTCACCTAAAATATTGCTGCAGCACAAGAGTTATACGCAGGAATGACCAATTCTTCTGTCCCCATTGTATTAAGTAGAAAAAGAAACATTATTTTTGTTACTTTTTTCTGTGAAATTTATTATCATTTTTATTACCATTTTATTATTAGTATCATTAATGTTATTTTTTATTAATATTATTATTTTTATTTGTATTATTTTCATTGTATATTATTATTTCTATTATCTATTTATTGTTATTATAAATCTATTATTATTTTTATTATTTTATTCTTTTTTTATAATTATTCTATTATGTTTATTATTTCATTCTTTTTTTTTAGTTATTTTATTTTTATTATTTTTTATCATTATTATTATTTAATCATTATTGTTCACTCATGAAACACTCATTTATTAACATGACACAAGAAATTTATTTGGTTTGGCATTTTTTCGCTGTGTTTTGGGGAAGATGGCGCCACCGTCGAAATTAGGACCCGTTATGGCGGCGCTCTTGAATGTTTGTGAAAATGAAAACAAAAAGAACAGAAGCAAACCACTTTGACTCTAGTTGAGCTGAAGCCAAAAAAAGGTAGGTTTTTGAATGAATTTCTCAAACCACAAGCTTATTTAAAAATATGCCGACCTTCTCAGTTGATATTTGCCATGAAGTGCTTATACTGTCGAAATTAGGGCACACAAGGATACATGTAACTGAACGTGTAACTTATAGAAATCGGGCATTTAAGTTGTAACAGTGTACAAACCCAGTAAACACGGACCTCTGGACATGCTCCCGTTTTATCCTAGCTGAACTCTGATGAAATAAGGGGGGGGGGCGATTGAACCTCTTATCACAATATGTAGGGAAGATACAACAACCACACATATCGACATATCGTATATCTCAGCTTTCCTTTCAGGGATTTATATTGCAATAAGTTCAAAAATATCGAGACACAACAAAATATTGAAAGTTATTGTCATATCCGATTCCCTTGTAACATACACTTGTATATTTAACAATCAATTATAATGAAATAAACATCAATTAGAAAGATAGATACACCTAAACCAACATCTTGTACATACAGAGGTCCTTGTTTGTCAAACCCCTTATTTTGTATTCCCCATAGAAGTTATGAGATTGCTTAAATCAATGTCCGTTACATTTTTGCTTATTTCACTTGCATAGTACACATATTCGATACACTTTCCAATACCTCTAGTGCAACCTAATGTCATCTATTTACAGATGACCAGTTTATCGGATTTGACTGACGAAGTCAATCAGGTGTTAATTGTACTTTTTTGTACTAGTACTTTATCGGAAAAACTGTCAGTAGAAAAAATACAACGGATGCATCACATCTAAACCTCAGTATTTTCCTACTCAGATATTGTCAGCACATCTTCATTTATCTATTTGGCTTGCAGCGGGGAACTGATTATCTCTTTACTTAAGTACCAATTATGACATATATTCAATAAATGTACAAATAACATGTTCACGGACAGAGCTGATGACAGATAGTGTATGTATTTCTAGCTCGAATAAACAGACCAGAATTTTTCGCGTACAAAATGTAATGGAAGCGAGATGGAAATTCACCTTGCAAAGCTTTACAAATTAAATTGGTAGATTTCAACTTCCGGTGAATATCGTAAGGAAATCAGTTGAGAATTTAAATATTTTCTATGTATTTGTATATATGTTATATTTGCTCTACAAATTCAAACTAATACACCAGGTAGAACAAATATTTTTGGTGTAGTAGTTAAGACCAACGCCATTTTATCATAACTGACTACATAAAGTCCTCGGTCTGATATTTGGCTCTTGGGCTGACACAATGAAAATGTAAATGTAACGAAAAATGATCGATCTCGTAATTCCTAAAAGGAATGAAAAAAAATAACGAGTTTGGCAAATACGGATCCCTGGATATGCAAGAGGCGGGATCAGGTGTAATCATCCCCTGTTGACCGGTCACACCCGCCGCGAACCCTATATCTATATAAGGTAAATGGAGTAATCTGTATTCAAAGTCATTATGTAAAGATATGTGTTATGAAAAAGTTTTTAATACCGATCACTATTTTCAAATATAATTTGAATTGTAAACAGGAATGTTCAGATAATCTAATGGGTCGTTTTTCTTATTATTACGCCATTAAATAATTGATTATTGACATGGATAGTCTAGATTTAAAAGCGTTGTGAAAATACGGCTATTTCGACTTTCATTGCCGTCCAAAAGTATTTTTGTTCAAATTTGATAAAAGTTTGGAGCCAAAGTCATCATACAAAGACATATTAATGTTATAATTTTATAGATCTACAACATATTTAGAGAAGCAGGCACAATTAAATATATATTAGTGGAGATAATTACAGGTATGTTGTCAGAGTTCTGACGTTCATGTTCAATATAATATGTGCAACACCTTCATATATTGCTGCTGTTATTTCTGTTGTTTACAGAAATGATTTCAAATTCCTGTTGAAGAATTTTTCACTGATATTTAAAAATGGACGGGCTGTATATTTTGACCCAGGCTCGGCGATGGGTAAAAGTCATTTATCAGGGGGCGGCCCTGTAAATTGGTAACGTGACACTTTGTTTCAACTTTGCTTCAAATGCTTAACACTCGTATAAGGAATCGTGCTACCTGTGTAAGTGACATAGATAAATCAGGGTTCGGATTTGAAACGGATTTTTATAACAATGACACAGTAGCGAGGCTATTTCTTTGCAATATGTATTACAAATGAATCGATAATAATTTTTTTATTCAAATAAGTCGATTACAAAAACAGAACGTATACTTCAATATAATCTCATGTAAAGACTCTTTGGTCCGTCTAAATAAACATAATTAATTACTTCTCTGTTAATTCGACTTTTTGTTTTCAAATCCTCATCAACAAATGTATCCTGTAAAGTGACCAGCCGCCTGTCACATCAGAAAATTCTATATAAGTACACTTAGAGATATTAACAACAAGATTCCGAAATACTAATTGTGTATGATGTTTAGTTCTATAGTCATAGCATCAAATGAAGTTACATACTCAGTGAATATAATTGTATTGTATTGTATTATTGCTTAACGTCCCACTCAGTAAATATAATAATAAATGAAGCATTACTTTAGCGTTAAAAGTATCATTGTGTTTTAAATATCTGTATAAAAGCAATATGACCATTGATAGAGGGGTCCTGAAGTATGAATTCTATATCCCCTCCCTTCCCACAATTATACGCTTCTTTGAGCTCTGACCATATATGTACACAGATTGTTTGGTTTAAAGCACAAAAAAGGAATTCGACCATCATGTCAACAATATACAAATGTATATCATTTTACACAGTTTCATTTGAATACAATGTAATTATGCTTGCATTTTGTTTTCTCAATTAATGTCTTTTTTATATGCGTCTTATCCATAATTCCATTTATTTTGTTCCTTTGTTTTCATCAAATTATACATTACTACATCCATACCTTTATGAGTTTTTCCCCATTACTTTAAACCTGACAGAATTTCTTCTAAAATAAGTAATAATGTTATATCAACCGTAATTGATGCATGTTTACAATCTATATGTAGCAGGTGCTTTCTTCTGAATTTATTCATTATGAGTACTGAACGTAATTAAATCGTTTCTTACCTGTTGACTGTATAATAACACTGTATAATAAAGTAAGAGCATCTGCTGCTTCACAAACGCCTGATATGATAATGATTATCTCTGTTCAATAATGGACTTATATGTCCCCGTTTCGCGGCCACAGTAACAAATTGAATGAGCATGTCATTATTGATACGATTCCTTTTTTTTCTAAGTACGCATGAGTAGAACAGCGACTTTCACTCCCCGTACGTTGCCATACAGGATCACGCAAACAGGTATATATACAAATATGCATGTGTTCCGGCGTACGTAGGTGCTGCGTGACGTCGTGATTTTCATAGGATAGGGTGTGGCTCGATATGGTCAGTTGATCATTGATCGATCGGAACATAAATAACCGTTTGTGTCCGTTTGGTTATTACATCAACGAATTTGTGATTTTTCTCTTTCAAGTTATAAACGATGAATGCATTTGCATACGTGCATCTGTACATTCGAAGAGGCGAAATACGAATCAAAGGTAAATCCAGATAAAACAAAGAGACGAAAAGTGTACTATTCTAGAACAAATTAATCCCCAAATAGGGTGAGATCATGTGCCAGCCTTCCATGTTAAACTATTGTTATGTCCCGTTTCATTTCGGGTAGGTGATAACAGACAGATATACATGTACAGACGTAGGCGTTAAGCGAAATTCAAAACATTACTAACAGTCATAAATGGCAAATTGGACTCCAATTCTTCTGTCGATTGGGCCTTTTGAGTTCAAATTTACTTTCTTGAAAACAACTATTTATCAATCTTCTTTTTTTTCTTTGGGATGTGGACACTAAGTGGAGCAGGAGTTGCTTACCCTTCCGGAGCACCTGAATTCATCCCCGGTTTTTTTTAGTGCGGTTCGTGTTACACTATATTTAGTTATAAGTGTATTTGTGTATTTCTGTCTGTAATTTTGTCTCCTTTTTGTATTGGCCAAGATTTTTTCTGTCGTTGACTTATTCTATTTGGAATGCCCCTTGGTATCTTCTATTTCATCCATTTTTAAGATGATTAGTTATTTCACCCTAAGCTGGATATTCTTAATTAGCCTAGTCTCAGAGAAATGAGCGACCACTTCATGTGTGTTCTGAATAATCAATCAAATTTAAAGTGAACAGATCCATGTTCAGTTTTTAATTTGGCTGGCTTAGGATTTCAGTGTGTATTTGTGATTTGAAAACATACAAAACTTACTACTACAGAACATTATTTTTGTTTAAAGACAACACTTATGCAGTCGTCTTTTCTTGAGTTTGAATACGTCTGTTCAAGCTTTTCGTTTTAGATTTATGGATAAATTTCTTCATTATAAAGTTCAAATGACCGGAATGAAAGTATAAGTTAAGAGATAAAACGGGGACATGATAAACCTAAGTAACATGGATTATTTCTTGAAAATGTTTTGCCTTTTAAAGCATCTTATCAAAAACAAATATGAATAGTAAACGTTTATTTGTTTTGTCTTATGTTTTTCTATGTTTACCCTACATACTCATTTTTAAGAAAGGTCATCAATTATGTTTTACCTTTTAATATTTCTTGGTTATATTTACAATCGCCAATATTTTCAGTCAAATTTTCAGTTGGAGTTAACTTTTCCCTAGAACAAAAATATGCTTCCGACAAGTTGAAATTTATCAGATGTCAGTGATAGCATGATTTTAACACCCTAGGTGTTACTTTACAAATGCGAAAGAAATCCAATTCAAAACACAGCAGTGATTTATTTTTTTATCTCGCTTACGACAATGACCGCTCACACTCAGTTTCCTTTAGCTTCTGAATTCTTACGTTCAACCCTAAGTATCAAAGCAGAGCATTAACTTGCTTCCTATCAAAGTGTTATGATTTTTGGTGTTAAAAAGATCAAACTGTGTAAAAAAAAGATCTTATTTTAAAGTGCCATGACGTTAAGTGAGATTGTTGGCATTTAAAAAGTGATAATAAAAGTTCAAAATGTAATATAACGTTACCTGAGATTGTCGGCATTACATTAAATAAATGAATGAATAAATAAAAGTTCAACAAAGGGTACATCTTCAGGAAGAAGGATAAAACAACCCGAGTATGGAATAAAAGAATTACCATCCTATTTTAACGTTTTAATCCAGTTACATAATTTTGCTAGAGATCGCTTTTAAACAATACACATAGGTATACAAATGTCATGATTGTTCAACCATACAGTCATTTATATTGAAAATTTTGGCCATGATTGGAACCGGAGACCCTCGGCATACGACTCCAAGTTAACGCACTAGCTACTAGACATCCGAAACCTTTAGTATACGAGTGAACGGTCTTGGTACTAGACACCAGAGGCGTTTCGAACATGGGTGGGTTTTCTAGCTAATGGCCGCTTGGCACCCCTTAGAGTTGTCGTAACGTATACAGATCCTTTTACAATACTTGTCTTCTTAATGATCAGTTAGTTATCTGCTCTCATGCAGATGCTTTCAATCAAATTGATCAATGACATTTATCATTTGTCGACCGAAGCATTTTGTATTATATAGGGTTGTACGTGAAACGTTCAATGTTTTCATCGAATCTTTCAGTATAGTTAATTCTAATGTTTGCATATTTTAATACCTGCGAGATGCTAATGTAGACGAAAGAAACCCTCTCACCTGTGTTCCTCTTGGTTACTCTTGTGAATTTTCAAAAATATTTTTGAAAGGTCCAATAGAGATAATTGGTCTATCTATCTATCTATCTATCTATCTACTTATCATATTTAGTGTTTATTCACGAAGTCGGGGCTTCCGTGGCCATGTGGTTAGCGTGTTCGACTTCGGGCCGAGGGGTCCGGGGTTCGATTCCCGCAGCGCCACTCCGCGGTTGGCCGTCCGTCTTTCGGATGAGACAGTAAAAAACCGAGGTCCCGTGTCACAGTAGGTGTTGGCATGTTAAAGACCTTCGCTCTACGGCCAGCAGTGCCGAGCACAGGCAAAATTTGTCGCCCTTCACTGGCACATGGTGACGTCTCCATATGAGTGAAATATTCTTGAGTGGGACGTTAAACAACAACGCAACAACAACAATTCACGAAGAGCCATTTTTCGTGAAGGAACAGTCTGATTCCAATGAAAAGTGTATCAATTCAGTGTGCCTTCCGGATATTGAGAATATGACAAATAGGAATGTAAATAAGTAATTGTTGGGGAAAATTAGCTATATATATATTCCTGCATGTAGGGGCCTGGTATATCCTACGCCAAAGACTGAAAAAAACTGTCTTACCAAACATGAATAACCATAAATTGAATTCAAATCCTATTTCATTCTTAAGAAAGCTACTACGATTATTTCATTACAATTCATCAATCTTTAAGGTAAAAGCAGCTGCTTCATCACATGTGTCACGTGCATATAAGGACGACAAATTTTATGTATTTCTTAAGATAGATCTTTCAGAAACGCAGAAACTCCCTTACAATGGATTTTTAAGACATTGCTACGAAAATAGTATGCCTACATCTCATTCAATTAGGGAATAACTGTAATTTCCCGATTTGATTGATATCTTTTTTACAATGAGCACTTACAAAGTAAACTACACCCACGGCGTTTATATGTTTTCTGTATTTCAACAAATTGTAATGTGCATGTTTACACTTGAAGACAACGTGCAGTATATTCTTACTGTGAGCATTGTAAATGGATCAAAGTTTTGGAATACCGACTGAAAAATGTCCATTAATAATATTAATATTAGGCAATTAAATCAGTATTATAATTTGAGGATAAGAATTGCATTTCCTGCTCATCCATTCAGATACATATACAGTGTAATTCCTGTAACAGTCAACAGCGGAGACTAAAGTGAAAGTAGTCCCAAGTAAATACATATAGATAAGACAAATAGTTATAATTTACTAAACGGTAAACGGCAATGATTTTAAATTTCAAAACAGATTATAGCGGTGCCAGTCAGGTAAAATTGAAATAAATACTTAAAACTAAAAACAGTGGAGCTTCAATAATGCAGACACCTTTAATCCCAACCAAATTGCCCTGATAAATGAAGCGGACAATTTACTGAAGCATATCACATTAATGATCATCAAAATTTGAAAATTGGTTCCCAGGAAATTTTGTCCAGAAGGTGGCGTTGTTATTGACACGACTTGACTTTTATATGATATATCTAACGTTTCTTTTGCCGCGAACTGTTTAAGCAAGTTATTATCATGGATATGACAATAATGAGATAAAAACGACAATTTCTTTATAAGAGTTATATAGTATCAAATCCTCTCGATTTTCACGTGTCCTTTTACGAGTCAATTAGTCCTATACTCTGAATAGATACCATGTGGTCTATTAAATGAGTGAGACAACATTTTGAGAGGTTTTTAAACAGGTGAATTGCTTTTCTAAACATTTGGATGAGATAGAAACCGATCGTAAGGTAGATGTCGAGAAGCTAAAGAACCACCACAGTTCAATGTTCAATACAGAGATGCAACGATTCCTACCTCCGACCCAAACCGCGATTAGCAGTCAGAAAAGGATTCGGCTTCATTAGTCTATTATTTTACCATTGCATTTTTTGAATATTTTCATTTCCAAAAAGTTGACTGTAGAATATACCAAGGGGGGAATCAATAAATCAAAAATCCAAAGGCAGACGAAATCATGGCCAAACAAAAAAGAGACAACACAAATAGCTATCAACACAACAAGACACGAAAAATAAGTAACACGAACCCCCACCACAAACCTGGGGTGAGTTCAGGTGCCCCGGAAGGGTAAGCAACTCCTGCTCCGCGCGCGGCACCCGCCGTGTCACAAATTTTCGAATACAAGAACGTCACAATCGGTGATAGTCATAAACGAGAAAAGGGGAGGTCGCGATTTTTTCCTATATAAATAACCTGAATTAAGAGACCGCCTGTCATATGTGACGATTTTTGCTCCTTCCCTTGGGCGGTTTTTTTTTAAAATAGGTTAGACTGTGGTGTGTTCGCAAGAATTTCAATTTGGCGAAATTACGCAAGAGCACTTACTCGCGAAAATAAAGTCCTCGCTTAATATTCTAACCTATATAATAACATATATCAAGCTACATAAATTATTGATTTAAATGAACCTGTGCGAAAATAAAGAAACGCGAAAATTGTATTAATACTGATTTGCCAAAATGAAATTCTGCAAACACTTCTGTGAAAATAGCATTCGGAGCACTTTAAGTCAATACAAATTCCTATATTGACACCGCTGTTGCTCTGTGAATGTGACACTTATAACAATGTAAGATCATTTCTTATTTTTCTTTTCGAAACAATTGCTACAATTATCTTTATTTATTCGAAATAGAATGGTATGGTATATTCAATATCGTTTCCCTCTCGGATTTATAACATTCAGCCACAGAACAAGCAGGCAGGAAAGCTTGCTTCGTTATTTTCCTTTCCTATTTAAATCTATTGTGCGAAACGTATGGCCAACAGTGTCCATATGCGATTGATAATAGTAAATACATAATCCTAAGGCATACGCCGAGTTCGGAAAGTTATAAGTTGTTTTCATTCAAAACTAAAACTAATTCATTTGATTCTAATTGAC
>JACSZP010078166.1:0-10609 GCA_016161895.1 Pinna nobilis
GTCGACGTTCGGAAGATCAAGACTAAATTTGCGTAATCTATTCGGGAAAAAAATCAGGACTATACCTTTGCTTCGAGAGATCAACCTTCGAATTTTCAACATTCAACTTATATATAAATAATATTTAAATTTTATTTATTTCACAACGATTAACAAAAAGTTCATATAACTTATATTTTTGTCTATCGTTGGCTCTGATGTCGGCGTGCGGGGATTCTTGCTGTGGGAGGAAACCGGAGTACCCGGAGAAAACCCACGTGTCCGAGCTGGCGACCAACCATACCATCTCACACACTACCTAGGCAGATCTGAGGATCGAACCCGGGTCCCATTGGTGAGAATCGAGTGCGCTAACCACTACGCTACTCGGGCACCCATATATATATTTTTTCATATACATATTTTGTTGAATGTTGTTATTAAATTTAAGAAATTTTCCTTTTTTCAGCTTGTCCCCTTGGCTCTTACGGTGTTAATTGTTCGAAGTCCTGCCCGAATGGTTTTTATGGGGAGTTCTGTGCAAAAACATGTAGCTGTTCCGATTTTGAAATTTGTGATTTAGCTTATGGATGCGTTGATAACTCTACAGGCGGTGAGTAAAACAGTTTTCCTATACCAATGTGACATATTTATTTGACTCTCTCTCTAAGATATTACAGTATTTCATAAGTTAAATATCCTACCACTCCTTAGATTAAAAAAAAAATTGAAATATCATATATTATTTAATGCATACGAGGATAGAGTGACTCCATTGTTTCATTAGAAATTTATCATTTACATTAAATACGTACTATATAAACGTAATGAATTTGATACTGACCTGTGTACTTTTTTTGTACTGTTAAAGAGATTATTTTACATCTGATTCATGATTAAGACGGCGATTTTTTTACTCAATTCCCGGTCCTTAAATGGAGTTATACAAAAGTAGTAAATAACCTAACATAGTTGTTCATTTTATCTTCGAAATAAGGTACACCTAAATATTATGAAATTAGTCTATTACATGTTTTGAATCATTTTCAATATAAAACAAAAACTACAATACCTAGTTTACAGTATATAATGCGCAAAATAAAATAATTATAATAAGATTAATAATAGACTTGTTTTTATGTTAAAGTCCATTGAAAGGCAGCATAACATGAAATATCTCATAATATATTTTAACATTTAGCATAAACTTTTAAAACTAATGTGTATTGTTATATGTATGCTATATCATTTGTAGTATATCTGACGATATTAAACAATGATATGATACCACACCTGATTTGAAAAGATCTAATTAAAATTTGATAGCAGATCAAATAAATCGATACATAGACTATTGTTATGTGTCTATATCATTATATAACTATGTACTTCCGATAAATGACGCGTTGTATGTCCTCCTCGTTTTTGTACTGTCCTACATTGAATAAAATCCTACATGACTAAATTCCAGTGACGGGCTTAAAGATTTTTCTCGGCCCATTTTGGTATATTGTGTCAATCGAAGATAACAACGGCGATATTGACGATTAAATAAAAAAAAATTAGAAGTATGCAGTGATATTTAGACCCTAGATGTCACCGGCTTAAATGATACTCAGTCATGGTGCAGTATAACGTGTTAATCGACGGCAGGCGTGTAACTGTAGTACTGTCTTCGCATGAACGTGAAAATGTAATGTATGAGGTCATGTTCACGAGTGAAAAAGAAATCATAAGAATAATCGCAAAAATCAAGTACATAGTAAATAAATATATAAAGAATTTGTAGATTGAGCTAACAGAAATTAACAACTCGACACTAAACTTAATATACTTTAATGTGTGTTGTGTGTGAATTATATTTATGTTGAAACAATGCACATCGCATGTGCTGAATATATTAATTAGGTTTAAAAAAAAAGTGCTTAAACGACCCAAACATATGACAAACCATGGTATCGGGACGCCCTGGTGCCACCAAGAATAAAGCACGACAAAGGCTAAGTTATTAATTTAGTTGGGAGCCTGAAGGTCCGTATACTGAACTCGGTGCCAGTTTCCGAGATCCGTGTAAGCAACTAAAAACTTGGTGCCAGTTTTGAATTCCGTTTAAGGATGGTCAATACAGGACACTTCGCTTGACAACTGGTCAACACTTGTCATCTCCAAAATTGTAAGTACTGGCTATTTGTATAATGGTCACCACTGGCCATTGGTCAAAATAAAGGGCAGTGCAAGTTACTCATCTGTACAATGGTCAGTACTGGTCACTCACCGATATAAATGGTTATCATTCGATCATAATGGTCAGTACTGGTGACTCACCTACATATTGGTAGGTACTATTCACCCACATATGTAATCATCATTACTGGTCAATCGCCAGTTTGAACATCTGTACTGGTATCCGACTTAAATTGTAAGTACTGGTCACTCGCATAAACGTTGGTCATTACTTGTCTCTCACTTACTTGCTGTCAGACTGCTCACTCGCCTATAAAATGACCAGAGCTAGTCAATCATCTATAAAATGATCGGTACTTGTCATCTCCTCCTTTAATGGTCAGAATCGGTCATTCGTATAATTGTTCAATACTGGTCACCGGTCAGTATAATTGTCAGTACTGGTCACATATCTATAAAACTTTGCAGCATTTGTCACCTATACAATGGTCAATACTGGTCACTCACCTATACAATGGCCAGTGCTGGTCACACACCAATGATGGTCTACTTCTTACCTAACAAATGATCAGTACATGTACTGATCACTTGCCTGTATGGTGCTTATTACTAGTCAATCGCATGTGAAATTGGTAGAGTACTGGTCACTCGTTGTATAACGGTAAGTACTGGTCATTTATCTAATAACCAGTACTAGTCACCAGTATGTCGGAACCAGCCCCGAGTTCTGTTTAAAGAATGGGTGTACCAAGCTGTGTGTGGCGCCTCTCGAGGTCTCCGTTGAGCGAGGTAGCCTTCACTCGCAAAGATGTGTTAGGGCGATATTTAGCGTCGGCCGCCCGGCAGATCTCGGCTAAACAAATTAGTCTTCCCGTGAAAGTTGTCGTAGCTCGATGTTCAGTGTGGGACGCCCCGGGGATTTCCGCCAAGCTGGGTATTATTTCTTTGAATAGTTTTGGTACGCAGATGTTTTTGACTGCCCCGCAGGTCTCGGCCAACCGAATCAGTCGTCTCGTGTAAGTTGTAGAGGGCCGAAGTTCAGTGCAGTCCGCCCCACAAATGAGGAGCGAACGAAGTAGCCTTCATGGACAAAGTCTTAATAGGTCAATGGTGTTGACTACCCTGCAGTTCTGGGCCGAGCGAAGTAGCGTTCCCCTTCAAAATCTGGTTGGCGGTTAGTTCAGGTTTGACCGCTCCTTAAGATTCGGGGTTGAAGTTGGCTCAATGAAAGTGGTTCATGTGAAATTGTTATCACTGCTCACTCGCCTGTTTATTGGTCACTACTGGCCATTCGTCTGTACAGTGGTAAGTACTGGTCATTTATCTAATGACCAGAACTAGTCACCAGTATGTCGGAGCCAGCTCCGAGTACCGTTTAAGGAACTGGGTGTACCAAGTCCTTTGTGGCGTCTCTCGGGATATCCGTTGAGCGAGGTAGCCTTAACTCGCAAAGATGTGTGAGTCCAATATTCTGCGTCCGCCGCCCCGCAGGTCTCGGCAAAACAAATAAGCCTTCTAGTGCAAATTTGTCCAAAGTCGATGTTCAGTGTGGGACGCCCGGCATCTCCGCCGAGCTAGGTAAAATTTCTTTGAATAGTTATGGAATGCAGATGTTGTTGACTGCCCAGCAGGTTTCGGACAACCGAACCAGTCTTCCCGTGTAAGCTGTAGAAGGCCGAAGTTCAGTGCAGTCCGCCCCGAAGATGTGAGGCGAACGAGGTAGCCTTACTGGACAAAGTTGAAGTAGGCCAATGGTGTTGACTACCCTGCAGTTTTCGGTCGAGCGAAGTCGCCTTCCCAAGTGAAATGTTGTAGACGATTGGTTCGGCTGCGACCGCTCCTTAAGATTCGGGGGCTGAAGTTGGTTCAGAGAATGTCGGTTCGCATGTAAAATTGTAAGAACAGTTCACTTGCCTGTCTAATTGTCAGCACTGGTCACTCTGTCTGGTCTGTATAGTTGTAAGAACTGGTCATTTATCTAATGGCCAGTACTAGTCACGAGTATGTCGGAACCAGCTCCGTGTTCCGTTTAAGGAACTGGGTGTACCAAGTCATTTGTGGCGTCTCTAGAGGTATCCGCTGAGCGAAGAAGCCTTCACTAGCAAAGATTTGTTGCTAAGATATTCAGCGTCGGCCGCCCTGCAGATCTCGGCAAAACGAGTAAGCCTTCCCGTGCAAATTTGTCCAAAGTCGATGTTCAGTGTGGGACGCCCCGAAGAGCTCCACCGAGCTCACTGATATTTCTTTGAATGGTTATGATACGTCGATGTTGTTGACTGCCCCGCAGATCTCGGCCAACAAAACCAGTCTTCCGGTGTAAGCTGTAGAAGGCCGAAGTTCAGTGAAATCTGCTGCAGTTCTCGGCCGAGCGAAGTCGCCTTCCCGTGCAAAATGTTTTACGTAGATATTCGGCGTCGGTTGCTTCGTTAAATTCGGGTTCTGAAGTCCGAGTATCGTAGGAACTCGGTACCACACCTAAAGCATTGTTAGTACCTATATATGACCAATACTAGTCATTCAACTGTTATGATAGAAGTACTCGTCACCTCCCCTATAATGATCATTTCTGGTCACATTCCTGAATAATGGTCAATTCTGGTCACTCAAATGTTAATTGATCAGTACTAGTCAACCCCCTTTTCAATTGGTCAGCACTTGTCACCCCCAAAATAGTCGCTACTGTTAACTCGCCCATATAATGATCACTACTGTTCATTCACCTATTATCAGTACTAGTCACCAACTTGTATAACAACTTTTACTTGTCACCTTCTTATATCGGTGAGTACTGGTCACTTACCAGTGAAATAGTAAGTACTGGCCACTCACCTGTATGATGGTCAGTACAGGTCACTCACCTATACAAATGGCCTGCACTTGCGACCCCTTTAATGGTCAGTACTTGTCACTTACCTAAATTATGACCAAAACTGGCCACTCACCTATAGAAATGGTCAGTACTTGTCATCCCTGAAAATAATCAGTACTGGCCATCATCTGTAATGGTCTGTACTAACTATTCGCTAAAATGGTCAGTCCTGGTTAGTATTTGACACTCAACTGTATAATGGCCAGTATTGGTCACTTATCAGTTTGTTGGTATGTATCGGTCACTCATTTATACAAATGGTCAGTACTTACCAGGGCCGAAAATGATATTGGTGAATGACTAGTTCTGATCAATATATAGGTGAGTGACCAGTTCTGACCATCATTCTGGCGAGTGAACAGTATTGACCATTATACAGATGAGCTCCGTAAATAAAGCTTGGAATCGGTACTGAGTTCCGAACTACCTATACGAAACTCGGAACTCGGAAGAACTTTAGGCTTCCGTTGCTTACTGTTTTGTGGAGTGACTAGATAACTTTTTCAGGACGTTTCCTATGATTCGACAAAATACAAAATATTAGGCTATAATCCTCCACAAATGATTCTTAATTTTTTTTATCTGCGTTGGATCTTAGTTATTGGTGATGAATAGCTCAAAAGTGAGAGGTATTAATTGTACTGTCGTGCCGGTTTTTAGAAAAATACTAATAGCTTTTCCATTTCAGAAATACCATCATCTCTGTTTCGAAGTGAGGTTCCAACTACAAGTTTGCTGACAATCGAATTGACAACAGAAAACAAGAATATTGAATTAAAAACGGACGTCAAAGCAGTGCCTTTTGCTCTGTATTTGCTCTTTGTTGGATGCGTGTCTCTACTTTGTATCATGTGCTTCATTGGCATATATAGGTGAACAGCTCATGTTTGTTGTATGTATGTATGTATGTATGTATGTATGTATGGTTGTGTTGTTTTCTTAACTTCCAACTCATGAACCTTTCACTTATATAATATTGTTGGTGTCGTTGTTGTTATTGTTGTTGTTAGAGTTGTTGTTATTTGGCGTCCTTCTAAAGAATATTTGACGTCACCGTATGCCAGTGAAGGGCGACAATTGTTTTCCTATGCTCGGCACTGCTGGTCGTAGAGCAGGAAGGGTGCTTTAAAGTGCCAACACGTACTGTGATACGGGACCTCGGTTTTTACTGTCTCATCCGAAAGAGAGGGACGGCGAACCACAACGTTGCGCTGCGTGGATTCGAACCTCGTATCCTTCGATTCGAAGTCGAACAAGCTAACCACTTGGCTAAGGCGGTCCAACTTATATGATTCCTTTACCGCTTGTCGGTGAAT
Source organism: Pinna nobilis (assembly GCA_016161895.1). Classification (NCBI taxonomy): domain Eukaryota; kingdom Metazoa; phylum Mollusca; class Bivalvia; order Pterioida; family Pinnidae; genus Pinna; species Pinna nobilis. The sequence continues at coordinate 6,349 of JACSZP010078166.1, forward strand.
GGCGACACATTTTACCTATGCTCGGCATTGTAGGCGTGAATCAGTGAGATTTCTTAACGTGTCCACACCTACTGTGACATGGGGTGTTTGTATGTATTTTTGCTTTAACATAAAACGATTATGTACAGCTGTATGAATTAATGGAGCTTGGATACCCATTGCTCGACACTTCGGATTATTGAGCAATGGGGGTTCCGTTATGTTCTCACAAACTCTTCTTTTATATTGAACATGATAATTGAAAAATTTAAAAATAAATGGCCGATAACAAGTTAACCAAGAATCAATTTTTTTATAGAAATGTGAAACATACGAGAAGAGGAATTACACAGCTGGGTAAGTCGGCGTTATTATATTCTCTCTCGTTACCAAACCGAAACGTCACATAATTCCGTTGAAAGTCTTTAAAAATACTTTTATTCCATATGCATATCCTCCTGTAATATGAGATTCGTAATTCCGTTGAAAGTCTTTAAAAATACTTTTATTCCATATGCATATCCTCCTGTAATATGAGATTCTGAAATAATTTCTGTGGAAATGCTTTTTGTTTTAAGCACTAAAAACCAGGAAGGATGTCATGTTAACCAAATGCATCGAAAATAGAAACATTGTTCCATAAATAAATAGTAATCAACATGTATCTACTTCAAATAAAGAAGTAATTTCCAGGATGAAATTTATTGTACCAAAGGGTTAATGTTGTTGTGCTGCGGTGTGACGTCTAATTTGGGAATCAGGAACTCATTTGGACATATCACCGAACACTGGAGAGAGACGTCTTATATTGACCTACGATCGGCACCTATTGCCGAATTATTTAAAAAATGCTGACCCTGACACAAAATGTCTCATCCGAAGCGCACGAGAAAATTCAACCGACTCTTCCGAGTGGGTGCAAACTCACGATCTGAAGGCGAACACTCAAACCTTGATAAAGGTGATTTAATGGTAAAAAACGAGGAAGCATTGCCCAACATGCTTAATGTTATCAGTATGCTTTCGAACACCTGGTTTACTTCTTCTTCTTTTTTGAATTGCAATTAATATTTTTGTTTAAACCTCGTTGATCTCCAATTGTTTCTTTTTGGTCCGGACTAGCAACATCAAAACACATTTATTGTAAGGACTTCTTTGATTTATGTTTCTTCAAAAATTAAGAGGTTTTGGCTAGGAATAGTTATGGTTGTGGTATGCAGATAGTCAACACTTTTTCTGACAGCATTTGTTCGTGATTCTTTGTTGTTATTTATACGTAATCCCTTTTTGTTTTAAGCTAGTCATGTTGTGTAGAACTAATAATTCGTATTTGTCCAAGTACCTCTTCGTTTTTACGTTACCGGGATAAACTACAGGTGTGGTCTATATTTTTTTTTTTCATGTTTTATTATTAACATTTGGTCATCATTCTGTCGGTATTTTTGTGTCCAAATATCCATATCCTTTGCTCAATGCCTGGTATAGCCGTGTTACTTATTACAATTACAGATGCACCAACACTTGAACAAAACAACCAAGACATATCTCCTCCTCAAGAGGTTATTGTAGAGGTATCTGGGTCGGAATACGCAGAAATCCATGAATGTAATCCTACGTACTCGTCTTGTGCAGAGGTATCGAATGTTTACAACGTGTTGTCTTTTTCAAGGTCGAGGTCCAGGAGCGACACTTTCAATACAGTAAGCGCGCTATATAGTACATCGAAAGACTGCTCGGTACTGAAAACGGAAACTTTGAGTCTCGAATCTAAGCCTGCCGGAAATGATATTGAAAATCTCGATCCTGCAGATATTGCTACTAACACCAACAGCCAGCCAGAAGAGGATGGACGTAATATCAACCAGAAAGAGACCAACGGAACTGATTTTGCTTACCCAGAAACAGCATAAATAACATCTCTTTTGCGAGCGTATATTACAATGACCATGGAGTGTATGAACAAGTGCATTTTGCCTCATCCTTTGGTATTTTTCGTAGTTTTAAGTAAACGTAAGTACCAAAATGGTACAAACGTTAATCAAGCAGACTTTTGAAGAGATGATCATGATGTCCATAAATGATGGTTATATAAAACAATTGGCAGAAAAAGTATTTACAATACAGACAAGAAATTGAAATAACACGGTGAATTTCAAAATTCATTTCATATTCCATAAACATTCCTTCGATACGTAACGAAAGATGACTATAGTTAAAAGTTGTCATAAACTACTTGTAAGTTTTGCAGAGATACAGGCTAGATACAAACTGGTTATCATAAGGGTCTAAATTGATGTAAATACAACGTATCAGAGATAATGAATATTTAATATTTGTTTTGAAATTTGAAGGGTATTGAGTGACTGCCTTTTCTTATTTAATTGAAAACATTCATGTACTACTAACACCTGGTAACTTTTTTGCAGGACGATTAGTGATCTCATGCTGACGCCATTAGGTAATTTACGTAGATTTACGTTTCTTCACCATTGGAGATAATAGTAACGAACGATCTTTTTTCAGGTATTACGTCGTACACTAATGTTTTCCATGTTTAAAGTACATTTTAATACATGAATTATTATTTTTCTTTTCTTTAAGTAAAACACAGAGGGAGTCTTTTAAAAACTTAATCATAAATGACCGTATTTAAAATTGTTCTTTGGCAACATTTTACTTAACTTAATAATTGATATATCAAATATTAATACTCAGTTTAATTTCGAGTAAAGGAACTATGAGTACATTAGCGGCAAGAAATTGACTAAACGGATAAAGGGAAATAACTTTTACTGGTTATTTTATCAAAAAGCTATGATGCACAAATGCATGTACATTTTTGTGTGAATGAAAATCAATCTGAAAATTGCATTTGAGTCCTGATATTCTTTGGCCGTTGTTGATATAATTTGTTCTCTTCAAAACAAAGCCTGAAAGAAATCATTTATTGAAAAATTAGTGTAGTTTGTTGATGTCGCTCATTGTCAAAAAGATATGTAACAACATTGAAGGAACTACTGTGACACGGACCTCAATGTATACTCTCATCCAAAAGACAGGGTCAACTAGCCTTACAGTGGCTTTGGCTCCTACTCTGGACCTCTCGAGTCGAAGTCGAACACGCTAACCATTAGGCTACGGCGGACCAAAATCTGCTTTGTAAATACTGTAAAATCTCAATAAAGCAATTGGCACACACTCTCTCAGAAAATAAGAACTAACGGGATCCACAAAGGCGAGAATATCCGTGTTTTACGAATTGCTACAGCATGCACAATTTCCTTGAAATTTATCTTTTGATTTTTAAATTAATTAGAGTACATTCTTTGAATCTGTAGCGTTTTAATTCAAAGAAAATATGAGTGTACATGTATATATTTATCTTGTGAGTTTTTAAATTGTTTTTGATGTTATAACATGTAACTGGATTTTGTATTTTCTCTTGTAAATAAATGCCAGTATATGAATTTCGCCTTTTTCAGTTTTTAGTCTTAGTGCTTCTAGTTGGTGGTCTATGCTTGACACTCATGACTATAGAACCCGGAGGTCCTTTAACGTGTCGACATGTACTGTGACTAGAAACTACGACTTTTACTGTGTGATCCGCAGACGGGGACTTTTTACCGTAGCGTGACTCGGACTCGAACTTAGGTCCTGACGTTCATACTTCGAAACGCGGTAAAGGTGTATTTTGCGGTTATTGATTTCTGGGGGCCTCCGTGGCCGAGTGGTTAGCGTGTTCGACTTCCAGCCGAGAGGCCAGGGGTTCGATACCCGCAGGCGCCACTCCGCGGTTGGCTGTCCCTGTCTTTCGGACGAGGCAGTAAAGTATCATGTAGGTGTTGGCTTGTTAGAAAACCCTGTCTGCTCTCCGGCCATTAGTGCCGAGAACAGGCAAAATTTGTCTCCCTTCAACGGCACGTCTCCATATGAGTGAAATATATTGAGTGGGACGTTAAACATCAACAAAACAAACAAAACAAACATTGACTTCTGAATTCTACATGTATAATGTGTATTTGAGAGAAATGGTCATTACATTTGTAGCAATCAAGTCAAAGGGAAGTAACTCCTACTGACTTGCTCACATGCTGTCTGCCTTTGGCGTGTAGGGAAAAAATTTTGTTCAATTGTAACATACTTCCTGATTGGTTTGTTTGCAGTCTTTAATATACACAAACAAACTTACACACATACACACACTTACACACACACACACACACCTATATATATATATATATACATATACATGCTTCAATATTACAGAATATACATATATATA
>JACSZP010078167.1:0-12202 GCA_016161895.1 Pinna nobilis
ATGAAATTAAAGTTTGCTCAGATGTGGATCGGCGTATACACCGCGTGGGGTCGGTACTGTGATTCCGGATAGCATGATGTTTTGATTCCTTACGGGAGATTAATATGGGCGATGATACTATGTATGTTTATTCGTAATTTTCTTTTCTTCTAAATGCAGTGCCAAAAAACTAATAAGCCGTCGCAGTAGGACAACATTTAATAAATCAATGCATATGAACGGAATGCCACAAATATTTATATATTATGCAAACGCTTCAATTTTTTGTTGAGTGAAAAATGAGTTTCAAATATGTTTAATCTATTTTTCTCGAAATATTAATAGATAAATGCCCGGATAAAACAGTTTGAATTAAGAATACGATACTACTACTATTATTCCATAAATTCTTTGACTTCAAAAACCACCAGAAGTAATATTTTTAGATACATTATTTAGAAACACATGGTTTTGTGTCCCCGAGAGAGAGAAATGCATGGTAAACTCATTCCAAGATATTAGATTCATACTTCAAATAATCAGCCCTCCCGATTCAATTTTGCAATTAAAATAACTTAAGTGGTCGACGTATTATCCTGTCTTAATACGTCTGTCTTTAGTAGTGGTGGTGTATTATTCTGTCATTAGTAGTAGTTGACGTATTATTCTGTCTTTAGTGGTGGTTGACGTATTATCCTGTCTTCAGTAGTGTTTGACGTATTATTCTGTCTTTAGTAGTGGTTGACGTATTATTTTGTGTTTAGTAGTGGTTGACGTATAATTCTGTCTTTAGTGGTGGTTAACGTATTGTCCTGTCTTTAGTAGTGGTTGAAGTATTATTTTGTCTTCAGTAGTGGTTGACGTATTATCCTGTTTTCAGTGGTGGTTGATGTATTATTTTGTCTACAATAGTGGTAGACGTATTATTTTGTCTTTAGTAGTTTTTGACATATAATCCTGTCTTCAGTAGTGGTTGACGTATTATTTTGTCTTTCGTAGTGGTTGACGTATTATCCTGTTTTCAGTAGTGGTTGACTAATTATTATGTCTTTAGAAGTGGTTGAGGTATTGTCCTGTCTTTAGTAGTGGTCAACGAATTTTCCTGTCTTTAGTAGTGGTTGACGTATTATCCTGTTTACAGTAGTGGTTGCCGTATTATTCTGTCTTTAGTAGTGGTCGACGTATTATTCTGTCTTTAATGATGGTTAACGTATTATCCTGTCTTCAGTAGTGGTCGGCGCATTATTTTGTCTTAAGTAGTGGTTGACGAATTATTTTGTCTTAAGTAGCGTTGACGTGTTATTCTGTCTTTAGTGGTGGTTTACCTATTGTCCTGTCTTCAGTAGTGGTTGACGTATTATTCTGTCTTTAGTAGTGGTTGATGTATAATTTGGTCTTTAGAGGTGGATAACGTATTATTCTGTCTTCAGTAGTGGTTAATGTAGTATCCTGTCTTCAGATATTGTTGACGTATTATTCCGTCTTTAGTAGCGATTGACATATTATTTTGTCTTCAGTAGTGGTGATGCATTATTCTGTCTTTAGTAGTGGTTGACGTATCATTCTGTCTTTAGGAGTTGTTGACGTATTATCCTGTCTTCAGTAGTGGTTTACGTTTTGTTTTGTCTTTAGTAGTGATTGACATACTATCCTGTATACAGTAGTGGTTGACGTATTATCCTGTCTTCAGTTGTGGTTGACGTTTTATTTTGTCTTTAGTAGCTGTTGGGGTATTATCCTGTCTTTAGTACTGGTTGACGTATTATCCTGTCTTCAGTAGTTTTTGACGTATTATCCTGCCTTCAGTAGTGGTTGACGTATTATCCTGTTTACAGTAGTGGTTGGCGTATTATCCTGTCTTTAGTAGTGGTTGACATACTACCCTGTCTTTAGTAGTGGTTGACGTATTATTCTGTTTACAGTGGTGGTTGAGGTATTATCCTGTCTTCAGTAGTTGTTGACTTATTATCCTGTTTAGAGTAGTGGTTGACGTATTATTCTGTTTACAGTGGTGGTTGACGTATAATCCTGTCTTCAGTAGTGTTTGACGCATTATTTTGTCTTTAGTAGTGGTTGACGTATTATTTTGTGTTTAGTAGTGGTTGACGTATAATTCTGTCTTTAGTGGTGGTTAACGTATTGTCCTGTCTTTAGTAGTGGTTGAAGTATTATTTTGTCTTCAGTAGTGGTTGACGTATTATCCTGTCTTCAGTGGTGGTTGATGTATTATTTTGTCTACAATGGTGGTAGACGTATTATTTTGTCTTTAGTAGTTGTTGACATATAATCCTGTCTTCAGTAGTGGTTGACGTATTATTTTGTCTTTCGTAGTGGTTGACGTATTATCCTGTTTTCAGTAGTGGTTGACGTATTATTTTGTCTTTAGTAGTGGTTGACGTATTATCCTGTCTTTAGTAGTGGTCAACGAATTTTCCTGTCTTTAGTAGTGGTTGACGTATTATCCTGTTTACAGTAGTGGTTGACGTATTATTCTGTCTTTAGTAGTGGTTGCCGTATTATTCTGTCTTTAGTAGTGGTCGACGTATTATTCTGTCTTTAATGATGGTTGACGTATTATCCTGTCTTCAGTAGTGGTCGGCGCACTATTTTGTCTTTAGTAGCGTTGACGTGTTAATCTGTCTTTAGTGGTGGTTAACGTATTGTCCTGTCTTTAGTAGTGGTTGAAGTATTATTTTGTCTTCAGTAGTGGTTGACGTATTATCCTGTCTTCAGTGGTGGTTGATGTATTATTTTGTCTACAATGGTGGTTGATGTATTATTCTGTCTACAATAGTGGCTGACATATTATCCTGTCTTCAGTAGTGGTTGATGTATTATTCTGTCTAAAATGGTGGCTGACATATTATCCTGTCTTCAGTAGTTGTTGACGTATTATCCTGTTTACAGTAGTGGTTGACGTATTATTCTGTTTAGAGTAGTGGTTGACGTATTATCCTGTTAACAGTAATAGTTGACGTATGATCCTGTCTTTAGTAGTGGTTAACGTACTATCCTGTCTTCAGTAGTGGTTGACGTACTAACCTGTCTTCAGTAGTTGTTGACGTATTATTCTGTTTACAGTGGTGGTTGACGTATTATCCTGTCTTCAGTAGTGTTTGACGCATTATTTTTTCTTTAGTAGTGGTTGACGTATTATTTTGCGTTTAGTAGTGGTTGACGTATAATTCTGTCTTTAGTTGTGGTTAACGTATTGTCCTGTCTTTAGTAGTGGTTGAAGTATTATTTTGTCTTCAGTAGTGGTTGACGTATTATCCTGTCTTCAGTGGTGGTTGATGTATTATTTTGTCTACAATGGTGGTAGACGTATTATTTTGTCTTTATTAGTTGTTGACATATAATCCTGTCTTCAGTAGTGGTTGACGTATTATTTTGTCTTTCGTAGTGGTTGACGTATTATCCTGTTTTCAGTAGTGGTTGACCTATTATTTTGTCTTCAGTAGTGGTTGACGTATTATCCTGTCTTTAGTAGTGGTCAACGAATTTCCTGTCTTTAGTAGTGATTGACGTATTATCCTGTTTACAGTAGTGGTTGACGTTTTATTCTGTCATTAGTAGTGGTTGCCGTATTATTCTGTCTTTAGTAGTGGTCGACGTATTATTTTGTCTTTAATGATGGTTTACGTATTATCCTTTCTTCAGTAGTGGTCGGCGCATTATTTTGTCTTTAGTAGCGTTGACGTGTTATTCTGTCTTTAGTGGTGGTTTACCTATTGTCCTGTCTTCAGTAGTGGTTGACGTATTAGTTTGTCTTTAGAAGTGGTTGATGTATTATTTGGTCTTTAGAGGTGGATAACGTATTATTCTGTCTTAAGTAGTGGTTAATGTAGTATTCTGTCTTCAGATATTGTTGACGTATTATTCCGTCTTTAGTATCGGTTGACATATTATTTTGTCTTCAGTAGTGGTGATGCATTATTCTGTCTTTAGTAGTGGTTGACGTATCATTCTGTCTTTAGGAGTTATTGACGTATTATCCTGTCTTCAGTAGTGGTTTACGTTTTGTTTTGTCTTTAATAGTGGTTGACATACTCTCCTGTATACAGTAGTGGTTGACGTATTTTCCTGTGTTCAGTAGTGGTTGACGTATTATTTTGTCTTCAGTAGCTGTTGAGGTATTATACTGTCTTTAGTAGTGGTTGACGTATTATCCTGTCTTCAGTAGTGGTTGACGTATTATCCTGTCTTCAGTAGTGGTTGACGTATTATCCTGTCTTCAGTAGTGGTTGACGTATTATCCTGTCTTCAGTAGTGGTTGACGTATTATCCTGTCTTTAGTAGTGGTTGACATACTACCCTGTCTTCAGTAGTGGTTGCCGTATCATCCTGCCTTCAGTAGTGGTTGACATATTATCCTTTCTTCAGTAGTGGTTGACGTATTATTCTGTTTACAGTGGTGGTTGACGTATTATCCTGTCTTCAGTAGTGGTTGACGTCAACCATAGTGGCTGACATATTATCCTGTCTTCAGTAATGGTTGATGTATTAATCTGTCTACAATGGTGGCTGACATATTATCCTGTCTTCAGCAGTTGTTGACGTATTATCCTGTTTACAGTAGTGGTTGATGTATTATTCTGTTTAGAGTAGTGGTTGACGTATTATCCTGTTAACAGTAGTAGTTGACGTATGATCCTGTCTTTAGTAGTGGTTAACGTACTATCCTGTCTTCAGTAGTGGTTGACGTTTTATCCTGTCTTCAGTAGTTGTTGACGTATTATTCTGCTTACAGTGGTGGTTGACGTATTATCCTGTCTTCAGTAGTTGTTGACGTATTATCCTGTTTACAGTAGTTGTTGATGTATTATTCTGTCTACAATAGTGGCTGACATATTATCCTGTCTTCAGTAGTGGTTGATGTATTATTCTGTCTACAATGGTGGCTGACATATTATCCTCTCTTAAGTGGTTATTTACGTATTGTCCTGTCTTCAGTAGTGGTTGACGTCTTATTTTGTCTTTCGTAGTGGTTGACGTATTATTCTGTCTTCAGTAGTGGTTAACGTATTATTCTGTCTTCAGTAGTTGTTGACGTTTTATCCTGTCTTCAGTGGTGGTTGATGTATCATTTTGTCTTTAGTAGTGGTTGACGTATTATTCTGTCCTCAGTAGTGGTTGACGTATTATCCTGTCTTTAGTAGTGGTTGACATACTACCCTGTCTTCACTAGTGGTTGCCGTATCATCCTGCCTTCAGTAGTGGTTGACATATTATCCTGTCTTCAATAGTGGTTGACGTATTATTCGGTTTACAGTGGTGGTTGACGTATTATCCTGTCTTCAGTAGTGGTTGACGTATTATTCTGTCTTCAGTAGTGGTTGATGTATTATTCTGTCTACAATAGTGGCTGACATATTATCCTGTCTTCAGTAATGGTTGATGTATTATTCTGTCTACAATGGTGGCTGACATATTATCTTGTCTTCAGTAGTTGTTGACGTATTATCCTGTTTACAGTAGTGGTTGACGTATTATTCTGTTAACACTAGTGGTTGACGTATTATCCTGTGAACAGTAGTAGTTGACGTATGATCCTGTCTACAGTAGTGGTTAACGTACTATCCTGTCTTCAGTAGTGGTTGATGTTTTATCCTGTCTTCAGTAGTTGTTGACTTATTATCCTGTTTACAGTAGTGGTTGACGTATTATTCTGTTTACAGTGGTGGTTGACGTATTATCCTGTCTTCAGTAGTTGTTGACGTATTATCCTGTTTACAGTAGTTGTTGATGTATTATTCTGTCCACAATAGTGGCTGACATATTATCCTGTCTTCAGTAGTGGTTGATGTATTATTCCGTCTACAATGGTGGCTGACATATTATCCTGTCTTCAGTAGTTGTTGACGTATTATCCTGTTTACAGTAGTGGTTGACGTCTTATTTTGTCTTTCGTAGTGGTTGACGTATTATTCTGTCTTCAGTAGTGGTTAACGTATTATTCTGTCTTCAGTAGTTGTTGACGTATTATCCTGTCTTCAGTGGTGGTTGATGTATCATTTTGTCTTTATTAGTGGTTGACGTATTATTCTGTCCTCAGTAGTGGTTTACTTATTATCCTGTCTTCAGTAGTTGTTGACGTATTATCCTGTTTACAGTAGTGGTTGACGTATTATTCTGTTTACAGTAGTGGTTGACGTATTATCAAGTTAACAGTAGTAGTTAGCGTATGATCCTGTCTTTAGTAGTGGTTAACGTACTATCCTGTCTTCAGTAGTGGTTGACGTTTTATCCTGTCTTCAGTAGTTGTTGACTTATTATCCAGTAGTGGTTGACGTATTATTCTGTTTACAGTGGTGGTTGACGTATTATCCTGTCTGCAGTAGTTGTTGACGTATTATCCTGTTAACAGTAGTGGTTGATGTATTATTCTGTCTACAATAGTGGCTGACATATTATCCTGTTTACAGTAGTAGTTGATGTGTTATTCTGTCTACAATGGTGGCTGACATATTATCCTGTATTCAGTAGTTGTTGACGTATTATCCTGTCTTCAGTAGTTGTTGACGTATTATCCTGTTTACAGTGGTGGTTGACGTATTATCCTGTCTTCAGTAGTTGTTGACGTTTTATCCTGTTTACAGTAGTGGTTGATGTATTATTCTGTCTACAATAGTGGCTGACATATTATCCTGTCTTCAGTAGTGGTTGATGTATTATTCTGTCTACAATGGTGGCTGACATATCATCCTATCTTCAGTAGTTGTTGACGTATTATCCTGTTTACAGTAGTGGTTGACGTCTTTTTTTGTCTTTCGTAGTGGTTGACGTATTATTCTGTCTTCAGTAGTGGTTGACGTATTATTCTGTCTTCAGTAGTTGTTGACGTATTTTCCTGTCTTCAGTGGTGGTTGATGTATCATTTTGTCTTTAGTAGTGGTTGACGTATCATTCTGTCTTCAGTAGTGGTTGACTTATTATTTTGTCTTAAATATTGGTTGACGTATTATCCTGTCTTCAGTAGTGGTTGACGTATTACTTTGTTTTTATTAGTGGTTTTCGCATTATCCTGTCTTCAGTAGTGGTCGGCGCATTATTTTGTCTTCAGTAGTGTTTGACGCATTATTTTGTGTTTAGTAGTGGTTGACGTATTATTTTGTGTTTAGTAGTGGTTGACGTATAATTCTGTCTTTAGTGGTGGTTAACGTATTGTCCTGTCTTTAGTAGTGGTTGAAGTATTATTTTGTCTTCAGTAGTGGTTGACGTATTATTCTATTTTTAGCGAAAAAGAAAGAAGTCAGTGAGTATGACGACAGTTGACGAAAAACAAAACTGTTGTAACTGTCGTCAACCAGTTGATAAAGGTCGGGTGGCCGAAATTTTGTGGAAAAGAGTGTGTTATCATATTTGTGCAATGATAATTCCCTTAAGAGGAAATTAGATTATGTTTATGAAAATAGTTTTGTTGCAAGGTTTTTGTGATATGTTGATTACTAATTTTTCATGGCAGATTAGATTATTTCTTTGTTTACAAGGGACAGCACCCACAATGCAATAATTAATGAATTTCTTTTTAAATCTCTGAAATCATAAATTTATTTGATATAAAAAAAGAAGAAAATTCAACTCGCTTCGCTCGCCATGCATTTCTTTTTCTCCCACACTTGGCCGTGAAATGCTTACCCGTAAAAAAGATAAAAATAAATCTATCACCACTTTGTACAGATTTGCAGTCCACGACGAAGCTTGCCGAGTCGTGGATGTTGCAAATTTTTGACACGAGGGTGAGATTTATCTGTTCCTGTACAAAGTGGTGGTTGATTATTTTTTCTCTCACCCTCAAATACATTTCTAAGAAGTAAATATAAAGGCGCAACACTGCATTCAAGCGGACGAAATATGTCAAAAGTTGGTCAAGACTTACCGGTAGTGACGTCTGGGGGTCCATAATGCCCATAATTTTCAGGCAAGCTTCGCTCGCCGAATTCGTTAATCAACTTACTTCATATCTTCAAAATTATAAATTTATTTGATATCGAAAAAAAATTTCGGCTCGCTTCACTCGCCAACTCTTTATCTTTTAAATTGGATCACGAATATAACAGCAAAGTAGAAAAATCGTTAATAAAAGGTTATATGCCCATAATTTTCCGGCTCCCCTCGCTCGATCGTCAAATTCTTTAATCAACTTACTTCATGTATTTAAATTTTATAATTTATTTGATATCTCAAAATTTTTTCGGATCGCTTCACTCGCCAATCTTCATATCAGTACAGATTTTCGATCTTATCCGTCTCTACATGTATGCATTTACTTCAGTGGTTCCCGTGTAAAGAGGTAGTCTGTCTTAAAACAGGAAAAACAAATGAATTTCTTGAAGGCAATAAACACATCCTGCTCTTTTTTTTTTCTTTTTTCTTAGGGCGCGAAGCATTTTAAAAAATACCTCAGGGAAAAAGAAACTCGAGGTTTTCATCCCCCCTTGAAAAAATCCTAGATCCGCCTAAGCAGAAGCATACGCTCTCCTGGATCCATGGAACCTGCCACGGCTTAAACTAACTCGTGTGGACTGAAACTAAATCGATTTGAAACAAGTTTATTTCCAAAAGGCGTGCACTCACATAAGTTCCATGTCTAATGACGACACAGTACACCAGCCATATTGCCTCAATGAGCAATTTCCGCCCTACTCTCGCAAATCGAAATCCTGCATCCTCCTATGGATTTAAATTTATTTATTAAAGAAAATCAATTATTTTGTTAAATGATTTTTAATTGTATATTCTAGGCCTTATAAGATGAAACACATGATACTATTAATATACAACCCATTCGAAAGAAAGACAGAATTAAGGTGGTTAAATCGGACCCCCATTCCCACCCCCTAAACATTTTTTTGTCCCCCCCCCCCACTTTTTATGTGCATCCTACGCCACTGACACATTATCCTGTCTTCAGAAGTGGTTTACTTATTATCCAGTCTTCATTAGTGGTTTACGTATTATTCTGTCATCAATAGTGGTTGACATATTATCCTGTCTTCAGTAGTGGTTGAGGTATTATCCTGTCTTCAGAAGTGGTTGACAATGTATTCTGTCTTCAGTAGTGGTTGACGTATTATCCTGTCTACAGTAGTAGTGTACGTATTATCCTGTCTTCAGTAGTGGTCGAGGTATTATCCTGTCTTCAGTTGTGGTGGACGCATTGTCCTGTCTACATTAATGGTTGACCACTTATCCTGTCTTTACTAGTGGTTGACGTATTATCCTGTCTTCAGTAGTGGTTGACATATTATTCTATCTCCAGTTGTGGTTGACGTATTATCCTGTCTTTAGTTGTTGTTGACATATTATTCTGTCTTCAGTAGTGGTCGACGTATTATCCTGTCTTCAGAATTGGTTGACGTGTTATCCTGTCTTTAGTAGTGGTTGACCTATTATTCTGTGTACAGTAGTGGTTGACATATTATCCTGTCGTCAATAGTGGTTGACGTATTATTCTGTCTTCAGTAGTGGTTGACGTATTATCCTGTCTTCAGTAGTGGTTGACGTATTATTCTGTCTACAGTAGTGGTTGACGTATTATCCTGTCTTCAGTAGTGGTTGACGTTTTATCCTGTCTTTAGTAGTAGTTTACGTATTATTCTGTCTACAGTAATGGTTGACGTATTATTCTGTCTACAGTGATTGTTGACATATTATTCTGTCTTCAGTAGTGGTCGACGTATTATTCTGTCTTCAGTAGTGGTTGACATATTATCCTGTCTACAGAAGTGATTGACATATTATTCTGTCATCAGTAGTGGTTGACTTATTATCCTGTCTTTAGTAGTGTTGTCGTATTATTCTGTCTTTAGTAGTAGTTTACGTTTTATTCTGTCTACAGTAATGGTTTAAGAATTATTCTGTCCATGGTAGTGGTTGACGTATTTTCCTGTCTTTAGTTGTTGTTGACGTATTATTCTGTCTTTAGTAGTAGTTTACGTATTATTCTGTCTCTAGTGATGGTTGACGTTTTATTCTGTCTTTAGTGATGGTTGACGAATTATTCTGTTTGCAGTAGAGCTGGACGTATGATTCTGTGTTTAGTAGTGGTCGACGTATCATTCTGTCTTTGTAGATGTAGAAAAATAATTTTGAAGGCTAAAAATTGTACGCCAAACTTTATTCCTTACGCAGAATTAGGGCGTTTTCCATTGATAATAATAGAAAAATAAGAATTATGAAGTTTTGGATTAAAATTTTGAAAATTGATAATATTATTTTTGATACACTTTATGACGAAATGCTTGAAAATAGATTTTTTTTCACTTTCACAATTTAGACTCCCTTCAACAGGAATTAATTATTGAAAAGGGCGGATACCATAGAATCCCTAGGGAAGAAAGTTTTGTCAAAAATGTTCACTTTATAAAGTAGAAGATGAATTTTATTTAATTTTTGTATGCCCATGTTGTAGAGACTTGAGGAGTAAAATATACCTTCATTGTTTAAATTAGTGTAAATAAGATAAAACTATCATAATTTCGCAAGGTTTATTACTAGTATACATGTATTCTGCATTTGCTAGGAGGAAGGAGAACTTATACATACATGAATTTTTCCTCCACTTACACTATTATGTTTGCCCTCTATTGTTATTGTAAATATGAATAAAGTTATACACTAAAGAAACATTGGTCGACGTACCATTCTGTCACCCAGATACTCTCCCAAATAGTTTTGACTTTACCCGGCGCTTTCATGCATGGCGATGGTTTAAAAACACACTGTACATTGACCTTGCTCAAAATTTCAAACAATGGGATCCACGTAAACCGAATAGAAAAACAAATAAAAAAAACTGTGTTGGTGTTAAACGGTCTCAGATTTCTATTTATTCGAGTTTAATGTCAAAGTGTTAACCTACAGATCTGTGTCAGACAGTACAATAGGCAGTGCTATATTAAGAGAACTACTTTCATTAGGCATTTACATAGTAGATACAAAATTAAACATAACTCAAAATGATTGGTACTTGCCGATCGGTCAGTGTCAACAAAGTGGTGGCGGTGTTCAATCAGATATGCGATATAAATACCTGTACACCATCAACTTTGAAATTAGAAATAAAATTAATGCGCAAACACAAAAGACACGTTAAAACAAGCTTTCGTAAACCGGCGAAAATTTATCTACTAACAAAACGTTGTCCTTTAGATTTCTTCGACTACGTCATTGTCTGAAGTAGGACTAGTTGTAGAGCATGCGCGGATACAAAGGGGTGACCGGGGGTCCCCATATATACATTGTATATTAGACAGTTTTTAAATAAAGTAGTTTCAGCCAAATAAAATTTGAAAAAGGGTCAATGAAAAAAATGTGGAACCATTTGGTCAGATTTCTCCCAGAATTTCAAATTTTTCTTTGATCTTAATCTTTGGCAGAACTCATCGATATCTACAATAACGCATTCATGTACTGAAAATCAAATTATCATTATTATTATTTTTTTAATATTTGGCTTTCAATATTTCAAATTGATATGTGGCCTTGACCGCTGACATGACAACCTTGAGACCTTATTACTCTCTAAAATTATGTGGCGTAATCATATTTTGAAAATCCAATAGTTTCTTAGATATTTGGCTTAAAAAATTTCAAATTGCCCTTTAACTTAGACATTTGACCCATGACCTTGACACTTTCCCCGAAGGTACGACTTATTGCTCTCTACAATTATGTAGCGTAATCATATATTGAAAATCCATTAGTTCCTACGATATTTGGCTTCAAAAATTTCAAATTGCTCTGTGACCTTGACCTTTGATCCTATGACCTTGACACTTTCCATGATGATAGAACTCATTGCTCTCTACAATTATGCAACAGTAACCATATATTGAAAATCCAATAGTTTCTGAGATATTTGGCTTCGAAAATTTCAAATTGCTCTGTGACCATGACCTTTGACCCCATGACTATGACACTTCTCCCGATGGTAGAATTCATTGCTCTCTACAATTACGCAACAGTAACCATATATTGAAAATCCAAAAGTTTCTGAGATATTTGGCTTCGAAAATTTTGGATTTCTCTGTGATCTTGACCCCATTACCTTGATACTCCCCAAATGGTAGATCTCATTGCTCTCTACAATTACGCAACAGTAAGCATCTATTGAAAATCCAATAGTTTCTGAGATATTTGGCTTTGAAAATTTCAAATTGCTCTGTGACTTTGACCTTTGACCCAATGACCTTGACACTTTCCATGATGGTAGAACTCA
>JACSZP010078274.1:0-10434 GCA_016161895.1 Pinna nobilis
AACAATGTTATACTCTCGGTTTTTAAAGCAATTTTAATGCTCATGCTTACCGAATTCGTCCTTGGATAAAAGCTGAGAGCCCTGAGTTATATGTATGCCTGGTTTGCCTGAATATACAAGCACGGCGGATCTCGAGGGGGGGGGGGGGGGGGGGGNNGGGGGGGGCCGGACTCCGCTCAAATTGTCAAAGTATATATACCATCATTGGTCATTGATGCTTAGATGATCATGTTAACAGGGTTGGTTTTTTTTGTCTTGCCGCAAGTTGGATCTCCCAGGAAAATTTCGACCCCATGGGAAAAATCCTTAATCCGCGCATGATATAGAACGTTAGAGTGTAGCCTACAATACTTATAGAATGTACAAATGATAAACAAAAACATAATGCCTTATACATGTATAATTAAATATACATAGCCTTATATGGGGACTATCGGTTTAAGCGTGATAAGTACAAGTATTTATAAGAGTGCCCGCGTGTCACTCCAGAAACACGGAAACACTTGCTAACGATGTCCAAATACATGAACATGTACATGTACTTAAACAGCTTTTTGACAATATTTGGATCTCTCAATGTAGATGTAGCATGCGTGCTCATTGATCATTTAAAATTTGGAAATTCTAATTTAACATTTTCATAAATGAAATGAATGTAAGTGTTATATTAATTTCAACTTGAATCTAAATGTTTGCAAAAACCTTAGTTACCTTTGTTTTCCAAAAGTATTTCATTAAAAATAGCCATTCACGTTTCCCGTAAAGTGCGAGACGAAACAAAAACGAAGCGAAACGGAACATAAAACGAACATCAGATAGTACAGGTATATAGGGGGAGACTGAAAATTCACTGCGATTTTACGACAAGGAAAATCTTTGATCGATCGTCAGCTAATTTATAGTATTCAGTTTAAAGTCTGAACAATTGTTAATAATATCCAAATTCCCATTGATTCGAATTCGCCAACAACACACATTTCCAGTACAAGCAATTGGATAACGTTCACTATTACAAATAAGGACGGCGATAACACCGATCAGGATAAGTAATAACACCAATTAGAACCAGAGAAATTACCAATCAGAATCAGGGATAACATCAATCAGAATCAGATATACAACCAATCAGAAACGGAGGAAACATCAATCAGAAAAAGAGTTTACACCGATCAGAGATAATATCAATAAGCAGCAGAGATAACACTGATCAGATATAACATTGATCTAAATCAGAAATAACACCAATCAGAATCATAGATAACACCAATCAGAGATGACATCGATCTGAATCAGAATCACAGCTAACACCAATTAGAGATAACAACGATCAGAATCACAGATAACACCGATCAGAGATAACACCGATCAGAATCACAGATAACACCGATCAGAATCACACATAACACCGATCAGAATCACAGATAACACCGATCAGAATCACAGATAACACCAATTAGAATTACATATAAGACCGATTAGAATTACAGATTACACTTATCTTAATCAAAGATGACACCGATCAGAGTAATACCGATCAGAATCACAGCTTACACCAATTAGAGATAACAACGATCAGAATCACAGATAACACCGATCAGAGATAACACTGATCAGAATCACAGATAACACCGATCAAAATCACAGATAACACCAATCAGAATCACATATAAGACCGATTAGAATTACAGATTACACTTATCTGAATCAAAGATGACACCGACCAGAGATAATACCGATCAGAATCACAGATGACATCAATAAGATATAACATCAATAAGCAGCAGCAGAGAAAACACCAATCAGATCACAGATATACCAATCAGAGATAACATCGATAAGAATCAGATATTACATCAATCAGAATCACAGATAACACAGATTAGAATCACAGCTAACACCGATCAGAATCACAGCTTACACCAATCAGAGAAAACAACGATCAGAATCACAGATAACACCGATCAGAGATAACAACGGTCAGAATCACACATAACACCGATCAGAATTACAAGAATACCCATCATAATCACAGATAACACCAATCAAAATCAAATATAAGACCGATTAGAATTACAGATTACAATTATCTTAATCAGAGATGACAACGATCAGAATCACACATAACATCAATAATATATAGCATCAATAAGCAGCAGAGAAAACACCGATCAGATCACAGATATACCAATCAGAGATAACATCGATCAGAATCAGAAATTACATAAATCAGAATCACAGATAACACCGATCAAAGAGAACATCGATCAAAATCAGAGAGAAAATCAATCAGAATCACAGATAACAGATTAAAATCTCAGCTAACACCAATCGGAGATAACAACGATCAGAACCACAGATAACACCGATCAGAGATAACAACGGTCAGAATCACATATAACACCGATCAGAATCACATATAAGACCGATTAGAATTACAGATTACACTTATCTGAATCAGAGATGACACCGATCAGATATAATATCGATCTGTATCAGAGATGATACCGATCAGAATCACAGATAAGACCAATCAGAGGTAACATCGATCAGAATCAGAGATAACATCGATCAGAATCACAAATAACAACGATCAGAATCACAGATAACACCAATCAGAATCACATATAAGACCGATCAGAGAGAACATCGATCAAAATTAGAGAGAAAATCAATCAGAATCACAGATAACACAGATTAGAATCACAGCTAACTTCGATCAGAATCACAGCTTACACCAATCAGAGATAACAACGATCAGAATAACAGATAACACCGATCAGAATCACAGATAACATTGATCAGAATCACAGATAAGACCGATTAGAATCACAGTAACACAAATCAGAATAACAGATAACACCAATCAGAGATAGCGTCGATCAGAATCAGAGATAACACCGACCAGAATCAGAGATAACACCACTAAATCAGAATCACAGAAACCACCAATCGGAATCATAGATAACACCGGTAAGAGTCTGTGATGACACCATTTAGAAACAACGAGAGGATCAATTATACCAAACGATAACATAGACATGAATCGATGATAACACAAATTAGAGTCACCAATAACACAAATCAGAAAGAACGATACGAAATCGACGTGCTAGGCCTGTAATATTCGAATCCTTCGGAATATTGTACGATAATAGCCATCTGAATTAACTACGTGTATAATGGAAGTTAGATTCAATGATCGGATAACAAAAATTCAGTCAGTGACTGCTAGATTCAATTTTCACATAGTACTGTTCGAATGAACGTGGGGTAATATCGAACTTAATATCGCAATTAGAAATTCATATACAGGCCTACGAGAGAGGTGTATATGTACTTGTTTGAAAGAGCCGAGATGGGGCAAATGCATTTTGATTGGAAAATGAAGACTGCTGTTTTATAATGGGCCTAGTGCGTCTGTGAGGTCTGTACTTATAAAAAAAAGCGGAAGTAGAGGATACCAAGGAAGCATTCCCTGAAATTCAAAAATCCACGACAGACAACGCCATGACCAAAACAAAAAGAGACAATACCACAGACAGTAATACTCATGTAACACTGAAGACTAAAGATAGCATGGAGTAACACGAACAACACTAAAAAACGAGAGTGAGTTCAGGTGCTCCGGAAAGGTATGCAACTCCTGCTACATGTGCGGCACCCGTCGTGTCACGTATGTTTCAGATCGGGGAATAAGTCTCATCCGGTGATGGCCGTAAACAAGAAAAGGACGGGATTAAGTATACGGCAGGGGAAACATGTCCCTCTGTTTGATCTCACCATAGGCTGGCTAGATTCTTTCACATGACATAGGGGGGGGGGCTGTCAGGTAACATGGAAAGGTAATATTTGATGTTGCTTTCTTTGGTCTTTCAAATGAAAAAAAAAAGTGTTTTCAAGACCCACGTCCAAATTTACCAAGTAATAAATACAGCATTGTGCCATAAGTTTATGAACAAACACCATTTTTACTATACATTTATAGTGAAATTGCTTCTTTTTTTTTTTTTTTAAATGCCTTAGGTTTTCAGAGCCTGGACCAATTTTTATGTTCTTTGTACACACAAATTCGATTATTTTATGTAGTTTCTTTAGATATAAAACTTATAAATAGTTTTCTTAAAGCAGATTTTAAGATTACATGAGATTAACTCACTTGTTAAAATTTTAAAATACATATTCTCTATATACGTTACTTATTGTGGGGATTTTTGACAACTTGAAAATTTAATCTTGTGTTCTACTCATTGCATTTTTTTAACCACTTGACAGAATATATATGTTTGTATTGAAAAATTCTTGAGTAAATTATGAATTTTTAAAGAAAGGTTTCATTGAAATCGGTTGAATTGTAATAAAATTAGAGCAGTTTAAAAAAACATAAATTTACTATAAATATATAGTAAAAATCACATTTGTTCATAAACTTATGGCACAATGCTGCATGTACGTACACTTTTCGAGTGTAGATTTAAAATTATCTAGGAATGTTATTGTTTTCTTTAGAAATAAATTCAATCTATATATCCATTTCAAATGTTCGGATATTTATGGAGTCATTCCTATGGTCCAAGAGACGTTTATTTTTCACCAAAAGTACTATCATGAAATTTTACTTTGAAATTTGAATTCAAAACTTTAGTCTGTTTCATATTTCTAGAGCACATGATATTGTTTAATTTTATAAACATATTATATATGAACCAGATTCAAAGTTACAGTTATTGAAATGAAATACAACGGTTGGCCAGAAATATCGAAGAACTGAAAAATAAGGAGTTCTATAGGGCCTAAACGAATCTCAAACTGACAAGCAACACTCATGAATTCGAGATCGGGATACGGCGTTCATCGTTACATTTTAGTGTCATGGGTCATAATGGCTGCGCCCTTAAAGCATGAGAATACGATTTTGTAAATTATTGCGACAGAATAATTTAATATTTACCTCTAAGAAGAATCCGATAAATATGAATATGAGCACTTTTGTTTCCACAGTAAATCCTGTGACAGGGAAAATGGATTGGCAAATCCAAGATGAAAATTATGATTATCACCAAGAAATAGCCAGGTACTCTGTTTCGTTAAAAGTTGTTGTTGTTGCGTTGTTGTTTAACGTCCCACTCAAGAATATTTCACTCATATGGAGACGTCACCGAATGCCGGTGAAGGGCGACAAATTTTGCCTGTGCTCGGCATTGCTGGCCGTAGTCGTAGAGCAGGGAGGGTTCTTTAAGTTTAACGTGCCAACACCTACTGTGACACGGGACCTCGGTTTTTACTGTCTCATCCGAAAGACAGGGACGGCCAACCACGGAGTTGCGCTGCGGGAATTGAACCCCGGACCCCCCAGCTCGAAGTCAAGCACGCTAACCACTTGGCCACGGTTTTGTTAAAAGTAAAACTAAAACTATACAAAGATAGAGCACATAACGGTGTAAATCTTCTCGAAAAACACGTCAAAAACCCCAAGCGGCTTTTACATAGCTTTGTCGCTAGGCTCCGCTGACTGTCTAATGCAGTTGCTGTAATAATATTCGCAGAATTTAAAAAAAAAACAAAGTATAAACATATACCAGTGAGTAATGGAAGTGAATTATATATACCTGTATTGGAACCTCACCTGAAGAATACATCACTCAAGAGGCCACCTCGCCAATCAGACCAATTAAGACTATCACAATTCAGTTAATTGTCTCTCACTCTTCAAAGCTATTTCAACCTCTCCAAGGAAATAACCACTAATCAGACCAATTTCAGCCAGTCAGTACAGTGGTCTAAATAGTGAGGTGCCACCGACAAAACGACGAATCGAAAAAAGTGAATCCAGACATTAAAATCGAAATCGCAGGGTTTCTGACTCAATGCAGCTCTACATCTTACGTGTAATGATCGATTTATATTCATTATCTATGAAAATAATGAAGTTCCATTATGACATATTTGGAATCTTTTGAATTCTTTTGTTTATAGGTCTGCCTATGCTGATATGCTGCACGACACAGAGAGAGTGAGTATGATTATGATATGACAAAAATCACAGTAGCCTACTGATATGTGTGTATTACTATACAGTAGCCTACTGGTGCTTTATACAGGGAAATTTTCGCCCCTTTCCCCTTCATCGTCAGTGGGTGGATTTAAAACTGGGTGAATCAAAGGAAAATTATTTTCTGGAATAGAATTATGATGAGATTGGGCGAATTTAAAAAGGGGCGGAACTGTTTATCAGTGCAGTAGGGCAAAAATGTCACGGAGTGAAAAAAACCCTGTATGCAGTATGTTTGGATTACAATAGCCTACTTATATGTTTGTATTACAATAGCCTACTGGTATGTTTGGATTACAATAGCCTACTGGTATGTTTGGATTACAATAACCTACTGGTATGTTTGGATTACAATAGCCTGCTGGTGTCTTTATATAACAGTAGCCTTCTGGTATGTTTTGATTACAGTAGCCTATTGGTACATGTATGTTTGGGTTATAGTAGTGTACTAGTATTGTTGGATTACAGAAGCCTGCTGGGTGTGTTTTGTATTATAGAACGGTAGCATACTGGTGTTTTTGTTGAGGATTGATCAGAAAACAAATGAAAATTATAGTTTTTACATCAGAAAGATCAATTGTAAAATTGATCTTTCTGATGTAAAACCACCTCCGCCAGTGGTTCTCTGTAAATTTGCCATTATAACGAGTGTGGCGGTATATCGGATTTCCAACGAGTTATTTGCCTTGGGCTACTTACAAACGCTTGGGGACTCAGAATGGAGTTGTACTAAATACCGCAAGGACAACGAAACAATTGGAAGGAATAATAGTATTCCAAAGATATAAGAAATGTTAAAAAGTACAAGCTGAAGTTGTCTGGTCGAGATCTAACACGTTTCACATAACCTTTTATTTTTATAAGTCCTTGCTGTATCCATCTGAATTTTAACAAGGGATATAAAGTGCACATATGACAATTTGTTCTGAAAATACGATGGCGCAAGGCGGTAACGAGTTTGGCATTATAACAAGGGCATTAACATGGTGGGAAATCCATCCTTAGGAATTCAATGGCGTTATTTGAGTTTGGCATTACAAAGAGGGGCGGTATAACGAGGTTATACTGTACATTGTATGTGCATTTGAAGAAAAACTTTTGCTTTACACTAGCGGAATTGATCTTACCTGTTACACTGGTTTTAAACTGGTAATCATGGAAGAAATAATTAGGACACATACATCAAAGAATTTATCTCTGTAGCAATCTTTTTGAGGTTATCTTGATATAACTCCATTGTAGAATAAGAAATACTATGCTGCCCTTGCTGAGGCTGTGAAAATAAAGAGAAAACTTGGCCAGAGAGTCAACGTACTAGATATTGGCACTGGCACTGGTTTGTTGTCAATGATGGCGGCTGCTCTTGGAGCTGACACAGTTACTGCTTGTGAGGTAGGTTCAGGAGCTAAAAATCTTACAAACCAGCCCACTGGCTGATATCACAGACTATTTTTTAACAATCAGGAGAAAATCATCCTTTTGGCGTCATATCGGTAAAATACAGGTAAAACCTTACCTCATCCTTGCCTTCTTCATAGTTTTTGCTCTGTAAGGTTTCATTTGGCTGAATCAAGTCCTACGTAGTGTTGTTTCCTTCAACAACTGAAGAGATGCTTACTGGTATTTCATCACAAGTCTACATTCTCTTAACCCTTTCAACCCCATGTACCAGAATGGTGTGCTCTTTTCTATTGTCTGGACCAGTCTATTTTGGTCTGTGGTGTATAAATGGTTAACCATCACTTACATCCCTAGTCTACCTTCTCTTAGCCATCACTTACATCCCTAGTTCAGAAATTATTTCAAATTTCCATAAGATGGAATTGCGTACATGTGGAAATAATCACACCTGAAAGTGGAGAAGAATACAAGTGAAGTGACCCTGTTACCATGACTACCTAAAGGATGGGCAATCATTTGTTTATCTCGTGGAACAGTTTCTTTCAGCAAGGTCTAAGTAGCCCAGAATAATGATAATCAGAGAGAATTTTGATATTCTCTGATGCTCAGCTCAACCCTAGGCCTACAGACCATGATTAATTGTTCTAAGGCGATAGAAAAGAGCATAACATTTTGATTCTTTTGGTCCAAAGATCTCCAAAACAATGTGAACTTTAGTTGAAGATTCAAATTATATCAAAATTATTGAATAACCAGTATACTCTTGTTGTTGTTTTGCATCCCACTTGAAATTTTCACCCATGTCGAAATGTCACTGAATTCAGATGAAGGGATTCAAATTTTTGGCTTACTCTTGCCTTGGAGACATTGAGTAGTGAAGGTTCTTTAACAGGCCAATACTCAATGCAAGGCTACCGTGACCTTTCTAAAAGTCAGATTACATCTTTCGTGGATATCTATGTTCCTCAAATGAGCTGATGTTGTCATTGTCTTTCTTTCCAGGCTTTTGAACCAATGGCTAAATGTGCACTACAGATAATTGAGCAGAATGGATTTGCTGATAAGATAAAATTAATTCCCAAACGTTCCACTGAGGTGACAGTTGGAGAGGGTATGTGTGCTTTGAATTTTGAACAAATTTTTTACAATTATTCAGTTTTTCCCATAATTTGACTGACCATAAAATCAAACTGTCACAAACAACTGAACCTAACAAAGAAGATTATTAAGCTTAAGTTTATTGCTGCCACTTCTCTGATGGCTCATAGCATAGGAGAACAGAACTATATCAAGGTAGCAATTAACAACAACAAAATAAACACAGGGATGCTAAACCCACATCTTGGCTTAAAGTAGAGTCTAACCAGAAAAAGATGAGCATCTTTACACAGAGTATTATCTATTATTGTTCTGCTAAGACAACTTTTTGAACATGGTCATCCATGTTTCTGATCACCAGTATAAATGAAAAATTGTAAGAGCTGCCAAGAATTCTTTTTGTTTAATCAGAGATACAAGTTGATTGGTTGCATTGTTGTTTAACATTCTACTCAAGAACCTTTAACATAATTGGAGATGTCACTGTACACCTATGAAGGGCTTATGGATTTTACCTATGCACAGCACTTATGGCTGTGGAGCAGGGAGGGTTCTTTAACATGCCAACACCTACTGAGTCAGGGGACCTCAGCTTTTACTGTCTCATCTGAAGGACAAGGACAGCCAACCGCAACATGACCCAGATTCGAACCCAAGACATCGCAATCAGAGGGCGAACATGCTAACTGCTGAGTCACAGTGGCCCCGCTATTAACTGGAAGATTCTATTGATAATTTTGGCATCTTGAACATAGACATATGAATATCAGGTAGAAGTCTAAGTATCATTTTACCTATGAAAATTGACATTGAAATTTCCTGCCATTGAATGTGGACATATTTTGGATGGGACATTTTTTTCCCCATTTTAATACGGTAGTCAAATCTGCCAAAATCAAACACCAGTAAAAAAATATCCCATATCAATTAACTTACGATCATCATCATTATTGTTCTTACCAAAACGCCCCTTTTGTGTTATCACAGGTAAAGACATGGCACACAGAGCAAACATCTTAGTCACAGAAGTGTTTGATACAGAGCTGATAGGGGAAGGAGCGATAGGTACATTTAACCACGCCCACAGGGAGTTGTTAGAGGTAACCAAGACAAGAGTTTTGTAGACTTAGACAAACAAACAAAAATGACAGAGACTGGGCAATTAGTTGATTCACTGTGGCTTAATCAGAATGTAGTCTTTCATGTACAGTGGAACCTGTCTTGAGAGACCACTGTCTTGAGAGCCTATCTGTCTTGAGACACTTATAAGAAAACATCCTTTTAAGAAATCAGATAAATAAGACCTGTCATGAAAGACCACCTGTGTAGAACGACCATATTTGCATGGCAGAAGGGACGGTCTCTCTACACAGGTTCTACTGTATCTTCATGTGTCATGTCCCTATTTTGATAGAAGAGGAGAATATACTGGAATAACCATTTATGTATTAAAATTTAATATATTTTCTTCAAATGTTTGTTCAGCTTCTTGGCTGAAAGAGTGCATTGTTTTGTCCCTTCATTAATGGTTCAGTAATTTTTACAATGTCTATGGCAGACAGTAATGTGTACATGTCAAAAGTCAATCTTAGCATACAAATATCAGAATATACTTTTAATTCCTACCTTTTTCATGTATACAGGATGATTGTATTGTGGTACCAACAGCAGCCAACATGTATGTTCAGCTTGTGTCATCAGATTTCATCAGACGGTGGAGAGATATTCAACCAATCAAATTGTCAGGCTGTGATGACATCACATTTCCTCCTGAGATTGCCAGATGTGGAGGGGCACCATCCCTACATGACTTGCAACTGGAGCAGTTAAAACAGGATATGTTTGATAATGTCTCAAATGAAATAAAAGTCTTAAGGTAAAGATAA
>JACSZP010078337.1:0-11722 GCA_016161895.1 Pinna nobilis
GACCAACCATACCATCTCACATACTACCTAGGCAGATCCGAGGATCGAATCCGGGTCGCATTGGTGAGAAACGAGTGCGCTAACCACTACGCTACCCGGACAAAAATAATTTTGTATGCCACCCAAATGGGACACAAATAGTTAAGAGAAAAATGAGAGTGCTGAAGAACTTTATATCAGAAACTTAATCAGAACTTAATCTCGAAAATAAAATTTTCCTTTGAAATACCTAATTTACATTAAAATGCCGAAGTAGAAGACACTAAGGGGGCATTCACAATTTAAAAAAATCCACGACAGACAACATCATGGCCAAAAAGAAGAGATACAACACTACAAAACAGCAATCCACATAACACTTAAAACTAAGACTTAAGACTAACACGAACTTACTTTTTGAAGAACTATATCTAAGAACAAAATCATTCCTTAATCGCGAAAATAAGGCTCTTGCTAGATATAGTCTACCTAAATAACTTTAACATACACCTTACAACTTAAGTTTTAAACTTGAAATGCACAATGCACATGCGCAAAAATATAGCATGGGGTTACTACTGAATCGTCAAAATAAAGTTCTGAATAAATGTCTGGATTTACAATAATTTAAGGCTTATTTGCCTTGCACAGAATGTGTTCATCTAATGAATTAACTTAAGAATTGTATGTAAATCCTTAAAAGGGCCACCTTGGCCTATTGGTTGACATACTAGCCTACTAATTGTGAGGTCGTGAGTTCGAATCAGCCACTCTGCTATTGTCTTTTGGATTCGACAATTAAAACTGAGGTTCTGTGTCACAGTAGGTGTCGGCACGTTAACGAACCATCCCTGCTATTAGGCCATACGTGCCGAGCATAGGTAAAATTTGTCACACAGTGACGTCTCCATCTAAGTGAAAGTCTTGAAAGGGATTTTAAACAACAGCAAAAACACCCAACCAAATCCTTAAATTGAGTGAATAAAATTGTTTATCATTAACTTAATTTCAAAATATACGCACGTAACCGAAGCAACATCCGGTGAAATTCTTAATCGGTCTCAGTAGAACTATGAAAATAAGAGAAAAAATAATGAGATTATGAATCTGTTACATATAATAAAAACACCAACAAGTCTAAGTATTCTCAGGAAATGGAATCTGAACAAAGTCAATCTAATGTTAAGGTTAAAGATGTATACAGTTCCAAGAGAGAAAGCCAAATCACTGAGTAAAGTAATGAAAGTTTTGTTTCCATTCGCGGAAATTAAAGTTTTATAAAATCAAAACCAAATATATTCTAGATGTCACAAAAGGCGATTGCGATTGACACATGGGAATTTTTTTTGGGAAAAAAATATATGACGAATCTTATTTTGGATTGATCAAGCCATGTATACTTCATGTTAAGCACGTTATCTAAAAGAAGGATTCACAAAACCTGCCAAAGGTCAGTATAATGTAAATACATGTAGTTTTCCCTTCTCTCTCCATCGACTACTAGTCATATGTCCTTCCATGTTAAAATCTAGTTCCATGACAAATTGTATTTTTCCAATAAGAACAAATTAGATACTTACTTTTCAAAGGTCGCCAAATTATCACTATAAACAATTTGCACATCTGAAACAAAAATGAAAATATCAAGGAATTAAATAATGATATCTATTTAAGCACTGGTAATTCATAGATTTGTATTTTACCTCTCGTATTTAGCCATAGAGAAAATACGTTGAATATAAAATATCAGAATTCGAGAAAGCAATAGCTCATTTAATAATATACAACTTTAGTAAATACAGGGCAAATGAGGACCTCTAAAATCGCTGGGGTAGGACCATGTGCCATGGAGTTTGCATTCCTTGTAATCTTTGTCAAAAAGATCCCGGTCAATAGGGGGCCGCTGTGGCCTAGTGGTTGGCGTGTTCACCTTAGCGTGAGGTCACATTAAAGAACCCTCCCTGCTCAACGGTCATAACTGCCGAGAATATAAGACATATTTCTCGCGGGTCTCCGTGGCCGAGTGGTTAGCGTGTTCGACTGCGAATCGGAAGATCCTGGTTCGAGCCGCGTCAGCGCCACTCCGGGGTTGGCCGTCCCTGTCCTTCAGATGAGACAGTAAAAACCGAGGCCCCGTGTCACAGTAGGAGTTGGCACGCTAAAGAACCCTCCCTGCTCTACGGCAGTGCTGAGCATGGGCAAAATTTGTAGCCCGTCATCGGCACATGGTGACGTCTCCATATGAGTGAAATATTCTTGATTTGGGACGTTAAACAACAATACCATACCATATTTCTCGCCCTTCATCGGCACAAGTCTCCATATAAGTGTGGGATTCTTGAATGGGACGTAAAGAACAAAACAAGAGCATACCCAAGGATTTTCATACAAGTTAACAAATTTCGCGAAATTAGATGACTTCCTTAAAATCGATCGAAAACAATCAAATAATTAAAATGTATCCTTTATAATGCACGTACTAATATTAAACTCATGGGCCTTTGTTATCACTTCAGTTTTGTTTCATTCTCCGGGAACACACTAAGCAAGTAGTTATGCGTTATATATTAAGGTTCTACGTTGGTGATTCAAACCGAAAGTAGATTAAATACTGCAGGGTTAAGATAACAAAGTGACATTGTGAATCGTGAAAAAGAGGTGCATTTACGAGATGATGTTTTCAACAATTTTCATCCCTCACCGCTTAAAGCTCATCGGTTCCATCAATCGGGAAAGATTGGCATTGTCAGCACCGGAACATGGCGTAGACGTCAGAATTATGTTGTTTAGTATCACTGGGTGTAGGATGTGTCTGGAAAGATATAACTGCTCACGTGATGTACAGAGACACTGGGCGTCAATCATTCCAAGTATCGGCTATCTATCGATGACGTAACTGGAAAACCAAACCTTATTTATCGACATTTATTTTTACTTTCTGTTTGACTTCAAATCGAAGACGTCTGAATTAGTCTGCTTCGACAAGAGCTACATGAAAGTTTAGAAATTAGTGAGAATAGAGTTCTACTCTTACGTAACTTAAATGTATTTATTAACATTCTTATAGGCATATTCTTTATTCACCGTTGAATCGAACATGAAAGAAGTAGTGTACATAAACAATATGTGTATGAATGTTTTGAATGATAAAAAACCCTACTTCTCTATGAAAGGACACGCGAAAAAAGGGATCTTAGAATTATCTGCAATTTACACAGAGCTTGTGTCTCGGTCATTATCTTTCTCACATTCGAAATACTGTATAGGGTTATTGTCGCCCGTGTTATTTTATGCAATTGCAAACATTTTCGATCCCTTTTAAAATACGCCAAGTCTCTTCAGAGATCTATTCAATGAATTTACCGAATTAAATTCGCCCAGGTTTGGAAGTCGCTCATTGACGATGAGGGTGAAAGGGGTAGAAATAAAACGGAGCTAAAATATCCCAGTAAACAGCATCTTTAATACTTTTTTCTTTAGATATCAGAATTACAATTAGTGGCATACGTGAACTGGAAAAATTACATGTACTTTTGAAGTACTACATGTAGCCTACATTGCCATTGCGAATAGTAGCAAGTAACATTACAATATAAAAGATGTCTAGTACCTCACACAGACATAATGTGTTTGTGGACCACTGATGCCTCCAGATAGCAACTATTACAAAAGTAGGCCTAGTTCAAAGTAGGTCACAGGGTCAATGTCACAAGGTCAAAAGTTATGGTATCAACAAAAAGGTCCTATCACAATACACATTTGAAATATGTTGGTCGTATCACTTTCTATTCGGAAGTTATATGGTCAGTGTCAACGTTTTTTTTTCAAAAGTACGTCAAAGTCCAGGGTCAAGAGGTAAACACAACATAGTAACAAAGGAGAGGTCTTGTCATAAGGAATACACATGTGAAATACGAAGTCAAATTTATGGTACCAACAGAAAGACCATGTCACATAGA
Source organism: Pinna nobilis (assembly GCA_016161895.1). Taxonomy (NCBI): domain Eukaryota; kingdom Metazoa; phylum Mollusca; class Bivalvia; order Pterioida; family Pinnidae; genus Pinna; species Pinna nobilis. Next base: position 3,939 of record JACSZP010078337.1, read on the forward strand.
AAACACTTATGAAATATGAAAGCATTATCACTTACCATTCAAAAATTATGACCAATGTTAAAGTTTTTGCGGGCAAACAGACCGACAGACGGACAGACCAAAAACTATATGCCCACGACACTTTGTTTCCGGGGTCATAAAAAGTGTACTAATATCAGATAGCCTACATATTTCTGCGATGACAGTTCAACAACGATGAGTTGACTACAATATGGCGTAAGCAGCTGCTGCACGTAACTCTCTACTTCTGCAATAACTTTACACCATCAATAGACTATAATGGGAACCTCCGTCCCCCAATTCTTAGAATTTTGAACTTTGAACATTCAGTCTTCAGTCACCTATAGTCAACGCTGGTTGGCGTATCGCTGGAGCTTCAGGCTTCAGCTGATAAAGTTTACCTGTTTAACATGTAGAAAGCCGATGGTCTCTCCCAAGATATGCGTGTTATCTGTTTATCTCATTCATTAATTAGAAATTGATGTGTGATGCAGTGTGTGACTGAAAGATTGTTTTTTTTTGTGTTGTAAAACCAAAATGATTGGTTTTGCTTTACGCCAAACTCGACAATCTTCAGTCATATGGTGGCGGTCAGGTTTTATTCAAGGAAGAAACAACTCTGTTACCTGTATATCTAGGAGGAGATTACATAATCAACTTAGGTTCAAGCGAGTCTCGAACCTGCGCTGACTAGAGGTGAAAGACTGATTGGTTCAAAGCACAATACTATGACCATTTGGACACAGATGCCAAACGAAATTAATAAACAAACTAAACTGCAAGTACACTTTCTACACGCCATGTTCGGTCATCATCCTTAGCAATATTACTTTTGTGCCCCGCACTAATTAGCAATAAATTAGAAATACTAGTAAGGAGCAGTTCCGCTTTACACAAATTTATTTTGGGTATCAGATATCTAACCAATAATTAAAGGCATATGTATATTATCAATATATTTACAGAGTTACTTCTATTATATTTTTATAGGTAGTTATACTCGGGCATGGGGTTATTACTCCAACGATTAATATCACCTTTCTTTCAACGGATGCTTTCATTTCCAAAATTATTTAATTTAATGAGTTTCATTACTTTTACCTTAGTCAGACCTTGGACAAATAGATAATGCACTAAAATATAAAGAAATTTGACTCTGTTGACTCTGATGATACATGCAAGAAGAATACAGCTGCAGTCATTCTCTTGTCATCTTTGTACATCCTTGTGCACTTTCGGTTTTTTTTGGTTTTTTTCTTGGGGGGGGGGGGGGGGGTGTATTTTCTAGAAAAAGGTAACAAACAGTGATGTTGGCCTATATAAGGACCCTTGGATAAACCAAAGGCAGAATCAAGTACCTGGGAAAGGTCACGCTCGCAATGAGCCCTATGTCTTGATGTGGCAAACAGAGTCAAAATCAGTATTTGAAGAACAGCCTCACAAACGGTATAAAACAAGTTAGCCAGCATACGAAAAAATATTGGGTGGTTTTGGCGAACAAGCCTGTTATAACGACCAGTTAAGATTTGCAAAATGCTGACTTTATATGAAATGTTGGAACCCGATGTGTCCGATAATATTATAAAAAGGATAAATATTTCCACTGAGTATTTAATTAGATCACATCTATTTTTCATTTGATTGATTTATGATGTTCAATTGAATTACAAGTTGTGCACTATGGGTACTTAGTGTGTAGTGATGATTAATCATCCAATAATATCTGTACAATAATATTTGGTGTATATTGGTCCACTCAGAAATTTAGACATTTTCTTTGAATAACCATGGAAATACCACATTCTTCTTTAGAGTGTTCTACAGCTGACACAAATAAAGAAATTTTTTGCACATTTTCCGCTCCGTTGTATAACGCGCACAACACACAATATCAGTTTTATGTTTTAAAGTCTTCAGATGGCTCGCTACGGCAAATTGCCTGTGGGTAATCCACTTCTTATACTCACTATTAACCCTTTCACCCCTGAAATCTAATGGATTTTTCTTTATATCAATGATTTAAGCAAGCCTAAATGTGTATTCAGGGGTGAATGGGTTAATAGAGCAGGGCTCAAGGTAAAGAATCAAAGGAATGTGCTGACCACACATTCACTGCCATTGTACAAAATTTGATGTGTGCAATATCGTGTTTAGGGGCTTCTTCAAGGAAGAAAATTCAGCACTGACCTTTAACCTATGACATACCACAATAGTCTTGTTGCTATGATTGCCCTCCGATCATTAGGTCAAATATAAGCTATACTGTTGACATATCACTCAAAAAGTGTTGTTGTTTTTTTTTCTAGGCAACCCACATTCTCCAAAATACAGATCCATACTTTTAAAAGACTGGATTACCAACTTACAATATAAAAGATCCACAACGAATGTAATATACATCATTTTAATGAAAATTCATTATCTAGTATATACATAATTTTACATATACCATTTCATAACATATCTTCCAAAGTAAATGTATGTGTTATACAATGAAAAAAATAGAGAATACCTATCACTAAAATAATCAAATACTAAAGTTAATGAGAAGAGTATTTATTTCCCTGAGCAAAATATGAAAATAAATTTGTATAAATGATAGAACAAGGAAACATAAGAGGACAATGTATCACCGGGAATTACAAATCACTATTTCATTTTCATTCTCCTCTACCAACTCTACAGTTTAACCAATAAGTATATCACAGACAATGATGTAAAATGACAAAATTCATCTCAGGTACATTAGATTTTAAGCGTACATGTACATGGTTCTACTACATATGAATATTTCAACATCAAAATAAATAATAGTCATTAAAGACTACATGCAGAATACTCAGCTTTGACACGCACACACACAAAATTAACTCTCTCTCTCTCTCACACACACATACACACAAAATTAACTCTCTCTCTCTCTCACACACACATACACACAAAATTAACTCTCTCTCTCTCTCTCTCTCTCTCTCTCTCTCTCACACACACACACACACACACACAGAGATGCACTCCCACTTTTAAAGCATACGGCAAATTAATATATTAGTGATGTCAGATTGCATTGATGAGTAACCTTTACACAATATATCGACCAATCTAAGAATACTGCATACCCTTTGAGTAGTTTTATGATGCAAAAAGATAAATTCAATACATGTCACTTTTTTAGAATCACATATTTCACTATTTGAATACTGTATACAGGGTTGTTTTTGCCCCATGTTATTTTAGCCCTAATGTACTTGCAAACAACTTCGTCTAATTTTAAATTTGCCTAGTCTTATTTTACTTCTATTCAACAAATTCACCCGGTTTGAATTCCCACTTTTGAATTAGCACCCTAACGATGAGGGCTAAAAAAAATTGAAAATAATACAGGGGCGAAAATTTCCCTGTAAACAGTATCACTGAACCAACAGTACAGAGTTTCAAATAGTATGCACTTTCGAAATAATGTATAATTGCTCAAAACCAGAATAACAATCTAATTTGAATGGTTCATAATTCCAAATCCTCCAGTTTACCCCAGCTGGGTCCTGTCTTAACCTTGACGGGCAGTCTAACAGATAACTTCATAGCAGTTTCCATTTCACTTTTGATTATCTTTGCAGCCTCCAGTAGGTCTTCTTGAGCTACCTCATAGATCAGTTCATCATGCAGTTGTAGCACCAGGAAACAGCCTCTGGGCATGCTCACTGTCTTCTTCCTGTTCCATTGGCCCTCTGTTTATTATACAAATGATTTTTTTTTATTTAGGATATACATTTAATATTTTAATTCAATAATACTGGAAAAAAAATGCTTTTCATTTAGCATAATCAGAACATTGAATACATAGAGCTTAACACAATTGATAAAAAAACATGAAATGTCTACTCCACCCCTTCAACAAGCATCTTCAAATGCAAAGTCAAACTGGAAGTTGAAACTGGAATTCCAAAAAAAAAACAAAAACAAAATACAAAGAAATGTATAAGAAGTCATTATAAATCTTCAAACTAAATCTTACGCATATCATCATTTATGACCAAGATTTACTACCATAGTCAAGTATGATGGACAGAGAGGCTTCCGTGGTCTAGTAGTTAGCTTGTTTGCATTCTGATCATGAGTGTGTGAGTTTGAATCCAGGCCACCCTGTGGTTGGCTGTCCCTGTTTCTCAGAAGAGACAGTAAAATGGAGGCTCCATCTCAAGGTAGGTGTTGACACAGTAAAGAACCATCCCTGCCCAACGGCCCAAAGTATAGAGCATAGGCAAATTTTTTTCGCCCTTCACCAGCACACGGTCCCTTCTCCATATAAGTGAAAGATTCTTGAGTTGGACATTAAACAACAATACAACCAACATATATGATGAGCAGATACATGAACAGGAGGGATTTTTGTGAACACCTTCCTTGCTTCTATTAGGCAAATTGATGAATTATATTTAAGCTTGATCAACCATCTTCAAAGAACAGGCTCACAGACAAATGTATCAATATACATTTTACACATTTTGGTCCCAAACAAAAAAAGTTTGAGATCTTTAAACAAAAAAATTAAGAAAGTTTGTGACATATCCTCCCACAATGGTGAACAAGCTTGCATAGTTTCATTTCTTTAACCATTTCATAAAATATTAAAAGTATTACGTATCTAGATGACAGGGTGTGTGTGTGTAGAATTCATCATCCAACTTTTAAACATGAAAGATGCACGTATTACCTGACAGATAGTGTTTATGCCTGTGCGTGTATGAGGTCTGGGGAAATGCGTCAGACAACTTAACATCAATACAGTTCATGGCACACTTGACAAGGTCTGCTGCTGAGCCCTGCACTGTTGTATTGACTGCCTGTCTCTCTGCCTATTGATATAGAAAGGCAACAATCAGAATGTGTAATTATAGAAAATGTGCAAAAATCATAACTCATTATTCTACTACAGTGATTGATTCTGAAGTACTCTTGTTGTTAAGTTATATTTACAGATTTCCTGCATATTAAGTGGAAAGTTGATTTCATTCCATAGTATTCAACAAGTCTTCTACCATACCGAGCAAACTGGAAGTTTGAAAACATAATTTCTGAAATCACCCCTCCCCTTATTATTAGGTCACTAAAATTGTACAAATAAATAGATCCAAAATCATTCATCTAATTCCTTACTTTTCTTGACGCTGCACTGGAGCATGATCTGGAGAAACTGAGTTGATAGTAAATATACAATGCTTTCTCAACAACTGTCTATTTCAAAAATTTATCACATACTCCCATCCTAAGACTTTCATTTTGACCATGTACTTTTCGTTTATTAGTATTTCTTTTTATACTTATGCTTATTTGCATGATTTCCTGTCATTCTAAGTCAAAATCAAACACTTAATGCCAGGGAATGTTTATGCTGGACTATTCTTTTCTATTGTTGATGGAATGATACTAAAAGATAATATCCTGCACGTCCCGACATCATTTCAGGAGGAAAATTCATAGTTACAGTCAATCATCATTGGAGACAATGCTGCACAAACGTCATGTGGTATTGCAAGACACATGAATTAATGCCATTGCAAATGTGCTTAGCACTCAGGACCATTGAGCGGTAATAGACTGAAGATCCAAATGTAATGACTAGGAACAAACTCACATGAGCTCTGATGTAGGTGTTGGTGCTTGTAATTGTAGGCAGGTATCTTCTTCTCTTCAAAATGGTCTGGACATATCCATTCTCCTTGCAAAACTCCACTGTCTTCCTTAGGTAACTCCTCATCCCTTTAAAAATCATAAAGCTTTGTTATTATATAATTACATCATGCTACTCTGAAACTTAGCATGAACAAAGCAGATTGTAGCATAAATATCTTTAACCCTTTCAACATCACAGACCATAATGAACTGGTCTAGAAAATAGGAAAGAATATACCATTTGATCCTTGGGGTTGAAAGGATTAAGAAATGAAAGAATAATGTCCCTTGGATCCTGATTAAAATAATGTCCTGCTTTTGCTGATATCAAATCAGCTACACAGGATGAAACAACAGGAGCAACCACAACAAATATAGATTTATTTTGCTTGAACATAGGTCTGATAGTTGCATGTATTACGTTGTGAAATTGTACTATTCTGGACATATATTTCTTATGTAACCTTGGATTAAAAGAATATACCAATGAGTCCAAAAGATTTATACTTCACAATTGATGATATTGGGTTGTTTTCTTCTTTATTTTTTCTTTTCTTGCTTTATGCCACACTCGACAATCTTTCAGTCATATGGTCATATAGTTTTTATTGGTGGAAGAGATAACCCGGTTACTTGTGTACCCAGGAAGAGACCACCAGCCTTCAGCAAGTAAACTGGCAAACATTCTCTTATAATCAACTTAGATTCCAGAGGAGCTCAAACTCGCACTGACTAGAGGTGGGAGACTGAGTGGTGTAAAGCGCAAAGCTCTAACCATTTGGCAACAGAGGCCTGTTGAATGGGTCATATCCTTAAGGCATTTTCATCAAGAACAAAGTACAGGTCTCCCATGCTATGGTCATGTGCTTAAACTAGGATCAAAGTATCAAAGATTTGGAACTAGGTTATAAACAAAATTAGCCTCTATCCTTCAGAAGAGACAGTACAAACCAACTTCCTTTATTAACAGTTGGCTATGTGGCTTGGCATGTTAAAAATCTTTAATGCCTTGGACAAAAACCAAAGTATAATGATTCCACAGTTTAATTGATATGATAATTAAATCAGGATGAAACATTAGACAAATTTTTAAACCAATGAAAGAGCTTACTGATAATACAGTCCAGCCTCGTTAATCCAGATGCCAATAATCCGGACGCTTTACCTTCCGGGGCTAATGCTTCATCAGTCCAGACACTGTGACTGGGAACAAAAGTGTCCAAATTAACAAGGCTCCTTGGTACTCTAGTTTTATTTAGAATTTAAGTCACTCTGGCACAACTTTTTTTTCTGATTTAACACACTTTTAAAACTAAAGTTACGTCAGACTCTGAGACTAATTTTACCTGGGTATCTTGCTTTGAAAGTCTCAATAAATACAGCAGCATCATTCTCATCTACCTCCAGCTGTTCCCCCAGAGCCTTGGGACCTATGCCATATATCATTCCATAACACACCTGCAAAAAAGGTGAGTAATTAGCGACAACAATACCACAGATTTAAGATACTTTCTTCTTAAAGAACTCTTCTGTGTGAAGGTGTATTTAGTTTTACAAAGAACACAAGAGTGAAGCTGCTCTAGTTAGCAACCAACTAGTCATCATAAACCTACAGTGTAGACATCTACTCTTGGAATAAACTGAACAATTAATAATTGATGTTCTTTAATTTTTTCTGTCACTCTGGGTACTAAATTAATACTACACACACATAAATGCTTAACATAAATGTCTATCTAAATGGCCTTAATTTAGGTCATACTCCACTCTCTCAGTCTAACCTACCATTCAAATATCTTTGAAACAAATAAAAAACTGTACAAAATGTAAGGACAAGACTCATCAACCTTAAAATTTTAACCAGCTCATAACACAAAGGGGTCCAGCTGTGATAAAACAGAGAAAAAGATAGTAAGATAAGCACACCTGTTTGGCTTGCTGTCTTTGCTGTGCTGTGACTGCCTCAGGAACAGTGCACTTCCACTGAGCTGCTATCATTTTGAACACATCTCCATCATCATTCAATATCTTCATCAACTTTACATCCTGGGATAGATGAGCAATCATACGGAGTTCTAACTGTGAATAATCAGCAGCTAGCATAAGACCTC
>JACSZP010078417.1:0-16310 GCA_016161895.1 Pinna nobilis
GGCACACGGTGAGTCTCCATATGAGTGAAATATTCTTGAGTGGGACGTTTAACAACAACGCAATAACAACAACAATTGAGATCGAAATTTTATATCTTGTCTCAGGTATCATTCGTTACTTAGATTTAAAAAATGCCTTATCTCACCATCAGGATTTTCTTCTGTCTTTTCGTCATTCTGCCCTTCACTGGTCTGCATGAGCCCAATCTCAAAAGGAAATGCAAAGTTATAATATTATCAAGTGTCTTCTTACCGTTTTACAAAATAATCGCCCTTTGAAAGCCGAAATATTGCATACGGCCGGTACAAAAAGTGATTTGCATGAATATCTTTTTTTTTAGCTGCATTACAATATTCCGGACGACCGTCCCTATGTCGTTTGCGATTTGCAATTAATTTCATATTGAAAAAGATATAATTATTTTTTGTCGTATTATACTTTGAAATTCGAGTACCCGTTGAAACTTTCTCAATTATAATCGCACTACCAGACATTAATGTAGTATCTAACAATTGGATATTCAACTAGTTCCTGGCTCTGGTTTATTTATTCCATGTTATATGTAACTTTCGTCATTTCTGCTTAGAACCGTTGTGACTTCACCACTGCTCGCTCTCCGATCGTGGCTTTGTGAGATCAGGGCTGGGCACCATAAAACTTGAAAATTGACTTAATTCTGAGAATTTAGTCTCTCGGCCAATCAGAATTCAGGATGAGCTGGATTTGAGAATCTTTTCAGACTTAAGTAAATTCGCAAGTTTCATGGTTCCCAGTCCAGACTTTAAGAGTGGTGACTGACTTTCACTATTTCACCCTTCACTTGATGAGAGATTGAAAACAATGGACCCGTATTGCAGGTGTTGGCGCATAAGAGATCATTCTTCGTTCTATGATTTTTTTTAATGAGACAGTAAGCTAAAACATAAAATCAGACAAAATGACGAGTCTTTCGCAAAATAAGCCTTTGATAACAATTCTATAGGTAATGCATTATGGACTATTCTGAGAATCCCACATCATGAAGTTACGTATACTTAAGTAATTGCTGATTTCTTGGGATATGATACCAGTCAAATGGTGCAATGTCTTGAAAATTAAAATCGCTTTAAAGTAAGGGAAGTCAAAACAACATTTCGTTTAGTATCTTACATTCTCACTCGTGCCTCTTTCGCCTTACTCTATCCTTTCCTTGCCTTCCAATTGTGTAAAGACCCCCGCACACGGGAAAGATATTGCGCAAGCCATTGGCTCAGAACGTATCTCAGGGAGTTCTTTACTCACCCAACGCTCCATGCAGACAATGAGCAAACAGCTCATAGCAGACAGCAAGAAGCCGCCAATTGGTCACATAACCAGATATTTAATAGGTCACAGGTTAATTATCGAGAGACGCAGCATGCATATCAACATGATTGTGTAAGCATGTGGTGTAACCAGTACACGCTGAGACTTGGGTCCTATGCAGCCGAAATTTCAAACAAGAAAGATATCTTGCTCCGTTGCATGAGTGACTGAAACTCACGTAAATTCGCCCGCAGACGAGGAGAATGACTCTCCGTGTTCCAGGGCCTTAATTTTTATATGATGCGATTATAAAGGTATTCACATTGTTATTAGTATAATTACATAGTTTACATGTTATATGTGACTGTTCAAGGAAGATGCAAAAATGGTCATATATGACAATCTAGTCTACCATTGCAGGTGATTTGTATCGGACATAATGCACTGTGAGATATATACATTCAGGTCGTATAATGCAGGTACTTGTTCACTTCAGTTAGCCGGTTGGACAGGTTAGAGTGCAGTAGGTGAACTTACCATCAACATAACGAAACACTGAAACTTCATATTGCTGTACCATCAAACGACAGTAAACATTAAGTACTCCAAGGGTTTCTCATTACTCTAAGCACGCCACGTTTAGCATTTGACCAAACATTTCTACTCCAATTTGTAAAGGTTAAAATCCTCACACATTTACACATTTATATCATATCATGAAATATCTGTTTACTGATCGAATAGGTTACAATCATTACATATAACTAGGGGTTAAAGTCGATCACATTACAAACTGATTACACAGGGTGTCTGCGTTAGCTCTTGTTTGATTATTTCGTTAATGTATCTCCTTCATTCTACTTCGAGTTCAAACTTCGGAAACAGATAAAGTCAACTGCTGCCCTGTTAGAACAAACAGAATTTTAGTTTGTTTTGTAATTTCTATCTGAATATTTTTTTTTTATTTATGGGCATTTGGGGGAGGGGGCTGTAAAGGAATACTCCGTTTATGTGTCGTTTTATATAGTTGATACGATGGATTGTCTCAAGTCGAGTTCTAATGATATACATTCCACTCTACATCTTAAGTAAATATTTCAAAAGATACCATGAACAGATCTTCTGTTGTTTTGAAGAGATACTGTTAATAATCTATCACCAGCTCTCTTTGCGAATATACAGCGAAACGTGTATCTAATGACCTCATAACCCAGTTATATCATATCGTCTTTATATTAAGGTTGTTTTGTACACCATTGTCAGTGTTTGTAACAGCACACATACGATTCAAAGGAAAACTAATAGTCTAAAGAACAAATAGTTGAGGGTTTGAATACCAAATTTGAAATTTCTTTTTTTTTCACTAATATAAGTAAAATTGAAGTGCCGATAGACACTCAAAAAGCCTAAAATGTAACAAGTCTTAGATAATGACGGTCTCAACGTGGAAAACAAATGCAAATCCCTAACGGGATGGGACCAGGTGTGCCGAAAAAGGCAGCGTCCCCTTATTGCATGCCGTACCCGTCGTAAATATTCCACGGAATCCCTACCAGTTCGGTAAAATGTCGATTTGGTTTGAAAAAGTCACATTCTCTTATATATCATATATCTCACTAGCTACATGCAGTCATTGTAAATGGGCATACTTAAGAATATCATACAGCAGTCTAGAAATGGGAGCTTCGTATTGTTCAACGAGTTCACAGCATCAACCATAAAACGTCCGTAGTGACTGACAATAAATCCTTAAATTTTGACACGCTAAATATCCAAGATTATTTATCATTCCAAGCGCCGAACATAAATGAAAATTGTGCCGTTCTCGATCACACAGCGACATGTTTAACTGTTAAGTATTATTGTACAGAAAGTTAAGCGAAAGTCAAATACTTAATGCTGCACGAACAAAACAAACATTACATCTGTTTTGTATGGTTTACTGTTTTACTGTTCAACTGATTAAAGCAATACTCGGCAATGAAGGTTTTTACCATTCCAATATCAGTATATTCCTTCCGTGAGATTCGTAAATTTTGCCTCAAAAACTGAGCATTTTGTGATTGAAACATGATACCTATGAATAGTACTACTGTGTATCGTGGACTGAATAAATAATCATTTAAAAGTTAAAGATATGATATAAACACGTATGTAGTTCCTCCCAAAAGTGCCGGTTTGTTGTTTTTATCTTTTACACATAATGAAGTCGCGTGAAACACTACTAAACGTTTATAAATGTTGGCTATACTCTTGGTTAACCGGGTTATCATCAATAAGATAAAGCAATTGTTGGCATAACGTCGGGTACGAATCGTCAACAATCAAATGTCAAACATGTACTCGAGTTGTTGATTCTCAGATTAAGGTACGATCAACGTGTTATCTCTCTGTCCCCCCCCCCTCTCTCTCTCTCTCTCTCTCTCTCTCTCTATGTATGTGTATGTGTGTTATTTTTAAGTCAAGTTTTTGATTGGAAATAAAATCATTGAACGATTATGTGATAAATTACTGCGTTTTTAGAAATTTTACTTTTAAAATACATGCATTTAATTTAAGCGGCCTATTTTCTCTGTCAAAAGGAAAGTAAAATGTAAGACGAAGAATCAGAAGAACAGATTATGTTGTTATAACCAATCACATCTCACATCGACAGTCTTTCCATTTGTCAAGAACATACGAAATTAGCGGTATTTAAGTTTTCATAAAGATGTTTAACGGTGTCTTCTCATTTATCCAACTTTTGATAATCCCCTATTCTCACTTATCCAACTTTCTAAATTAGGCACAGGTAAACTGTTTTTACAATAATTAGGTGGTGTAAGGTGAGTAAAAATCTGGGAAATTTGTTCCACCTACATAGAGAAAAGCAAAGACAATATCTGTTAAAATCAGGAAATGTGTTTAAATTTTAGCACTTTAATAAATATTATTTAGAAAATTGAACAACATACCTGCGTTAATTTAGGATTTTTGTTTAAATTTCAACACTTAAATCAATATTATCTAAAAAAAACAAAAATGAAATAACTGTAAAGTTCAGGAAATATATTTAAGTTTTAATACTTAGAATTTATTTTTCTTTTATTGTAAATGATAATTAATTTTCAAGTTTTTAAGGTACATACAAAGAGTATGCACAGCAAATATATTTATATGAGTTTAAAAAAGTGAACATTGCCATGTGCAAATACAAATGAACACTCGGACCAATGTAAAAAATTAGTGGTAAAATAAGTGCTAATGCTGAAGGAAAAATTAAGATACTTTAAATCGATAAGTGATTTTGATACAATGAAAATGGTATTTAGAAATACTTTTGTGAATTCTAGTGTTTTATAGTGAAATAATGCTATGATCTTCTTGTGCTATTCTTCTAATGTATCTGATAACATAATTGTTAAGATTACATATTGTTTTATAAAGTTTGAATAATATAAAATAATCATTTGATTGTGATAAGGCAATCATGAATATAATGATGTTATAACTATTTGTATTGAATTTTAAATGTTGATAGTAAAATAGCCATTCATATTAACCGCATATCTTTAAATATAGATATCCATTGTATTTAATAATTTTTTGCTTTCGTTTATTTCCTCGGAATAATGGATCAGATTTAAGTTTTAAATTAAACAGTTTGTAGCATCTTTATATTAAAAATAGCACAGAATAATATTAGATTTGGAACTCAGATACTACATAGTTCAAATAAGTCAGGCCAGGCAATATTTAAAAGGTGTTTTTCCTATCACACTTTACCCAAGCCATAGGTAATTACATATAGCCGAAAGTTTCACTTATCCAACTTTGGAAATTTACCTGTACTGTATATAATTATCAAAAGTTGGATAAATGAGAATGAACCGTTTTACCTATAAAGACCGGAGTCCCATTTTAGCATTTTTGTGTTTAAAATCATTACCGCACCTAAATGCTGAAACAAGTATCGTCTTGTAGTCCCACTGTCGACGGTCGGGGATTTTTTCTTTTGCATTCTTCATGGGCACAACAGCTTTTCACCTTAAAATATCTGAATATCATAAAGATTGGCAGATAGTGTTTTTTTCCATATTGTAGTCTATGCATAAATAATTTAGATGAATTCAATTCTAAAGTATCTTGTTTCAACTGTCGACAATGTAAGATATTTATATAAACATTTAGGGTGTTATTGAAACAGAGAACAATTATCTAATATTCAACGAAAGGCGGATTTTGTTGTATGTTTCGTAAATTTTTGAAACGTACAGAAATTTGATTAGTAAATTTGAAAGTGCGTAATTAATATTTTGTGATTGGAACCATAATGGTGATTAATTATAGGAGATCTGTGTGAGGGGGAAAAGTTGACTGCAGAAGATACCAAGGGGGAATCAATAATTCAAAATCCAAAGGCAGACGAAATCATGCCCACACAAAAAAGAGACAACACAAACAGCTATCAACACACCAAGACGTGTAAAACCGAAAAATAAAAACCAAAAAAAAAATCAGGGGTGAGTCCAGGTGCCCCGGAAGGGTAAGCAACTCCTGCTCCGCGCGCGGCACCCGCCGTGTCTGGGAAGTACGAATTGCGTGCCAAGTCTCAATATAAATAATATTTACTGCTCGAGAATATTGACTGCTATTTTTCAGAAGACAACCACATACTGTTTGACGCAAATTTCGTCTTTATCATAAAATCTAATGTTAGTAAAAGTTATCTTGAATATGCAAATACTAACAGCAAGCTTCATAAAAAAGTTTTTCAATTCATGTTGGTCCGTCTATGGTCTATACTTTACGAAATATTTATGTCATTAAAAGTTGATTAGCTATGACCAAAAGGTAAATACGAACACAAAAAATAAAAAATGGTTAATGTATATGCATGCATTTTCAATTTACCAAGTTTAACACTTACTAATATATATTCATACAACACATAAACATAACCTGATGACTTGGCTTTATTTGCTTGCTTGAATTGTTGTTAACGTGTTACTAAAAATCTTAAACTTATATGGGATCGTCATCGAATGCTGTTGAGGGGACGAAAGATTTGACCGAAGCTCGGCACGTATGATCATGAGGCAGCGAAGGTTTGTTAAGGTGCCAATAACACCTGTGACACGGGAGCTTGACTTGTACCGTCGCACCTGAAAGAGAAGAAGAACCAACTGCAGGACAGTCGATGACTTGTATGATAACATTCAAAGGGAGACAACTAGTGGCAACATATATGAACATTATCAAGACAGAGAAAGGAAAGACAGCTCAAATAATACCAACATCCTTGATTTTTAAAATGAAAACTGACAGGCAAGTTGTTATGATTTGGTAATGTAAATGTCGATAATTGATTATCAGTGAAATCTGAAAACAAAATCACGTGTCCTACATATCTATGGACAATAATTTGATAAAATGGTGATATTATTTGTCATTGTTAACCTTGATTGTTTATGATATCACATCATTCTGAATACTATCAAATCTAACATAGGAATTGTTTATATAGTAATGGGATATTCAAATCAGGGTAAGTAGCTATAGAATATTTTCTAAACTGTTGGGAAGATGATTTAATTTCTCTTCTTTTGAATTTCAGTCAATGAGAGAGATTTAAATGAAATTTTCATTATCTATATATTGTCTGAATGTATTATTTTTATATTTATGAATAATTGTGAAGTTTTTCTTTCGAAAATAGTATGTACAGTCTAACCTGCCGTAGAGACCCACTTAATTAAAGGATTACCTGTTATAGGTGACCAAAATGTATGGTTTTCAAAAAGACTTTTTCTCACATAAATTACCTAAATGAAGAGATCATCTGTCATATGTGTCCCTTTTCCTCTTTCCATGGGACAGTATCTTAAAGCTGGTAAGACTGTATGATTAAGTTGGTTGGTTGGTTGGTTGTATTGTCGTTTAATGATCCCTAAAATGGATCTTTCACTTATAGGGAGTGTCCATCATGTACCGGAGAAGGTCGATAAATTTTGCCCATGCTCGGCACTAAGAGCGGTAGAGAAAGGAGGGGTCTTTAACATAACGGCACTAACCGTGACACAGAACCTCGATTTTCTTATAATATTATTAATGATAATAATAATGATAATAATAATAATAAACAAGAAAATGTAATGTAAAGAGAAATGTTATTATTATCATTGTTTTCACAGAGAGTAACATTTGGCTTCATGACAGCTTCCGTTTGACTGTCGATTTAGCAGGTCAACTATTAGCGAATGTTATACTTTCAGATGTGCATCGGAAGCAGATTATTCGTCTGTTTTATAATTACAATTCAAATTGTAAATGCGTCAACGTCAGCACCAGGTAAGATATCCTTAATTTTCAGTGTAATTAATATTAGCAGCATCAGTATTATTAAGATTAATATTTTATATACCATCTCTTGTCTGCACTTATGTTGCCGACCTGATTAAATTATTTTTAAAAAGATATACATATATGTAGTTGAGCAGGGTATATAGGGCATGCCCTTTAAGAGGGGAGAAGATCCAGGCATTTAATCACACTCACTATATACAGAGTCTCCCTGTCCTGCGGAAAAATATGAAAGGACAAAATGATGTTTCCTGTCTTGAAGTAATGTACCTTTTTATTAATGCCTCATTAATGGGACAAAATCCGCAGTATTGATTAAATCTTCCTAAGCTCATATCAGCTAAGGAACCACTCCAGAGCTGCATCGGCACGGGCTTTTTGTAGTCACGTCGTAATTTAAATCACGTTATATAGAATCGTATCGTATCAGCTGTATATAACGAAAGTGAAAATATTGTTCTGTCTCATCACATTTTTACATTGCGTATATCATTTCATTGTACTAAATGTATTATATATCATATTATGAACGTGCTGATGCGCCACAAGGTTTATAGCGAAATAAACTGTTAGTTACAATTACTTACAATCATGATAGAAAAGAGGTTTAATTAATCCGTCGATAAATCCGTCCTTTGTGTCATAAATCCAATTAATATGGTTGAAAAATGAAAATACTTTTGCAAGGTACAGATTGTTCACTAAAATGTGAATATGCGCATTTATGTCTCAAAATGGAGGCATCTTGAATATATTTGAATTTTTCAGTTATCGACTTGCTTGCTTCTTTGACAAAATCTCGATTACTTTCTTATAGGTTCCATTGGCTGCACCAACTCAATTTTTACAGAAACAACCTCTCAAAGCATTACTATAAATATAGGAAAAATAAACCTAACAAACTTTCACTCAGCCTATGTGGAACTTTTCGTGTCACTTCCGCCATATCAGTTTAAAGTGAAGTCAAACACATTTCAAATGAATCTGCTAGCATACACATACACCGGTCTGAATCCAGGAACGAAATACATATTCGATATTTACCTCAATCAAACAGGTTCGGATCATAATGGATCGCCGTCTTGCATCGTACCCCATCTAACTAGTAAGTCTCTCTCTCTCTCTCTCTCTCTCTCTCTCTCTCTCTCTCATATGTTCACAATAAGTTAAAAAACAAAATAGTATAGAGGACATCTAAGAATCTTTAAACTATCTATTGACTACACAACAGTGTTACATTGTTTTATTTTTCAGGACCAGGCAATCTGAACTGTGATCTATTGACTACTACCGATGTGACGAATTCGAGTTTCACAGTAAATCTAAGTTTCATTGATATCGGAGCTGAGTATTACGAACTGTCTCAGCATTCTCTGATAAATTCAAGTATAAGTCGCAAAATTATGATTCCCAAAGATGACCAATTGTACAATGTAGCGGACTTACAACCGGGTAATACGTACACATTTTATCTGAGGGGAATAGGAGAAGACGGACAGAGGAGTGAGAAGAATTGCAGTTTTAATGTTGTAACAAGTATGTAATAGTACAGAAAAAGACTTCTGAGAATTAGATATGCACTTTGGATTCATAGCGCATTTAGGAAAAGATTAATATTTGAAATGAGCAAATAATTTTTATCACAGCAAAAGCACTGTGTTGAATTTATATTGTCGATTTTAACAAAAATATGAAAACTGAGTTTTGACAGTACTCTTCTAAGCAGATTGCATTAGACACGCGACTATTTTCAAATAAACAGTGGGTTTTATAGAGAAAAGGATAAATGAACTTGTAAGGAATTATTGTAAACCAACCCGGTCGTGGTTGTTTTTAAAAGTTAATTAATCATTGGTATCACTAATTGTTGTCTTTTTCAGGTTAAAAAAATATCAAAATTGATCATCGACTCAAATCTGATGATAAGTTATCAGGAATGAACTTGTATTCATGTGGAGAATAATTTCATGTTCCCTCTTCTCATTATATTATTGTTTTTGCTCTAGTATCGATGAGTTTAAATGACTAAAATATTTCTCAAATCTTTCAAAATAACATTAAAGAGGTACCAAAGAGTAAAGGTTACAGATTAATAGTAAATCATCCATGTAAAAGTTATTTGATAGTTTCTACCTTTACATATAGGACCAGCTGTGGAAACCGAATATATCGACAGCAGTCAAACTTCCGAATCTGACACAAGGGTTATATTTCAATATCATTTTGAGTATTTTGATTTTGAGAATTACAAATCTTTGTATGTGTGTGTGTGTGTAAGCATATATAGAATTTTATATTGATTTGTATCTTCGTAAATGGACTGAATTTCTTCTTATGCAATTTTGGGGTGCATGACATATCAATAATCATAATACACTACCTTTTAGGACCTAACAACCCTATTTGTGATGTCGTCATTTTCTCCAAAACTCAACTGACAATGCTGGAAATTGCCACAAATCAACAAATTCCATCGGGTGCAACGGGCTTCAGAGTAATTAGCAATACTTCACATCCTTTACCAAGCGTCACACCCACACAGATCAATGGTGTAATCAATCTGACTCTCCAAAATCTTGATCCTGGCGTCGTTTACACTATTGTGTTATACTCAGTAGGACGAATAGGGTTGCTGAGCGATGGATTTTGCAAACTACAACAAGCTACATGTAATATTAATTGCTTTTTTTCTTAACTTAGCGATTTTTCCATGCTGGTTGAAAAAAGTATCTAAATGTATCAATGTGTATATCTAGAACATATTAATAGTTAATAATATCATCCAATTTCAAAAACTCATGCTTAAAGTCCTCTATGGTTAGCTCAAATTCATTGTCCATTTCATTCGTTTTCGCCTGATATTCATTTGCGGGTGCAATTTTTAAAAAATATATCTCGTCTGATGTAAAACGTTCTCTTTTTATTTCATTTCAAAAATAAACAGCAAACTATTGAACGAGTTGCGATACTAATATACGTTACTCTCTGTATTTCTCTTTTCTAGGTTCGAGTATGTTATTCGAGAATATCTCCTTTACAGCACTGAATTCTTCTGCCCTCTTCCTCTCATTTAGTGTGCCCGCGTTACGGAACAAGACGAATATTCGGTTTATTATTGGATCCACATATCGAGATCATCTGTGTGTTTCTCAGAGGCATAATGCCACGTTTAATATGACAAAGTTTCAAATAAGTGTAGCTCATGGAAGTAGATCTTATTCAAACCAGTTGACCTATACATACACGCATTTGTATAGTAACTGGGAGTACTTGATTCGTATTAAACCGGCAATTTGTGAAGGGCTCGGTTCGGAATGGAGTAAACCTGTAGTTGGTAAAACAACGGAAGCTGGTATGTTATTTTATATTCTTATTTTAAATGAAAAATGAAAAAATGCATATGAGAAATACAATTTCAGTTGATAAAAAATAATTATTTTCTTATCATTAAGCACAACATAGTTTACACTTTAGATTGTACGGCAAGTCATCGATAACCACAATGAAAAGGAGGATATTGCATTTGCTTGACGTCGGTTCATGAAGCGACTGCTCATAAGTTGTCGCCATAGAAAAACGTGGTTCGAATCCGCGCAGCGCCTAATGCTATTGGTCGTCCCTGTCTTTCGGATGAGGCAGTAAATACCAAGGTCCCGTGTCACAGTAGGTGGTGGCACTTCAAAGAAAACGTCCCGCTCTGCGGCCATAAGTGCCGAGCATAGACAAAATCTATCGCCTTCACACGGTGATGTCTCAATATGAGTGAAATATCCTTAAGTGGGACGTTAAACAACAACAACAGAAACATGTGAAAGGCTATAATTTTGGCATATATTCGATACTTATGGAGCTTGAGTAGAAATCTTTCACATGTCGGCAACTTTAGTGATAATGGATTTCGATTTTTTTACTTAGATAACGATAGGAAGCAGGGTAAGTCATAGGTGAGTTAACTGTTGAATATCAAAACTATTCTTGGTTATCAAATTATTCAAATAGCAATTCGGATGTTATGCTTTAATCAATCTCGCTTTCATTCAGGCCTATTGCGATTGGAAGCATATGAGCCTCAAACTGAACAAAGCAGTGGAATATAAGAATTGTTGTATCATAAATATATTATTTACGTCTTACCTCTTATTTGTATCTTATCTTTCAGTTCCGGGAGATATCGATGTTTCTTCAGTGCAGTTCCGTAACATAACTACAACCTCTGTTACAATTTCCTGGAACTTCCCATGTTATCCTAATGGTGTTATATCCGGTTATGATATTGATTTTGCGAATTTCAAAAGTTACAAAACGACTGCCGATGAGACAAACATAACGATTTCAGATTTACATCCACATAGGCAATATCGAGTCAGCATATCCGCCTTGAATTCAATTGGTGCTGGTCCTGGAACAGCGTTAAAACCCTTCAGAACTCGACAAGACGGTAATGACGAAGGTTTGTACCGAATTCATACAACTTTGGGTGATAGTCGAAAGAGGTCTGATAATTGATTCTATATTATGTATATATATTCATAACCATTTTGGGACCTATTAAAGGAACCACATTTGGTAACTTGCAAAGCGGTGTATTGCTGATTTATTCGGCTATTTATTGTACCTCCAATTATATTAAACAAATATTGTTGCAGTATGCCTGTCACGTGAAGGCATATTATGAGCCCTTAAGAGGCCATGGGAATAAAATCCTTTGAAACGGATTTGTATTTTACTTAAACCTATATCAAAATTGCAAAAGTTTATCATTTGGAGAATATTCGAATCGAATCGACAAGAGTTTAAATAGTTCTCCCATTAAATATGCGTATTGTCATTCGGTGAAGAAATAAATTGTTTGAGATATATCCAGTCGAATGAAGGTGAAAGTGAACATTATTTACAGTCAAACAACAAAAATTGTCAAGTAGAATCGAAAATGCATCGCTCGCCGAAGAACCTGAAAAGGTGACGCGGGATACATTATGATTATTTTTGTTTGAATAGATATTGATATTCATTCTTTATCTATTTTACTTTATATATCCATCTATAATAGGGTAGCATAGTTCATAGATTGCTGTTATGCATTCGTTTATAGATAATACACTGGTATGACGAGCTTAGTCGGTAAACTTTCTTTATCCATTCTTGATTGACTAATACGAAATTTCAGCAACAAATATTATCAGGGATTTGTTCCTCGTGCCATGCACTTAACCTGCAATATTCTCGTTAACAGTGATTTAGGGTATGACTTATTATTAGCTTTGAAACATAGAGACACGACGTGTGTGATATTTTATTTTTCGTTCTATATCTTACTGTGTGGAGTATTTATCTTCATATTGACTGTTTTAGTTTTGGACATGGCATTGTTATCCTCGACTAATGAATACCCCTTTGTATCCCCAACTTTCTTTGTAATACAGAAATATATTTATTTCATCGATTTTTATTGTTTAACGTCCCACTCAAGAATATTTCACTCATATGGAGACGTCACCGTGTGCCGGTCAAGGGCTGCAAATTTTGCCTATGCTCGGCACTGCTGGTCGTACAGCAGGGAGGGTTCTTTAACGTGCCAACACCTACTGTGACGCGGGACCTCGGTTTTTACTGTCTCATCCGAAAGACAGTCAGCTTTTATTTGTTATAAAACTATATGGGGCGATGTCAGTAAATTTCTTAACTCTTCATGTTTTATACCATTTGAATACTTTGTGTTTAGATGTTATTTTACCTGTTTTAAATGATATGTATAACCATATAAGAATGCGTCTATTTATCTATTAATGATGATAAACATAGCAATGATCATGTCGTAATTATAAAATCTTTAGACATTTTCAGTTAATGTAATCACAGTCTGCCTCTGATGTCTTTATTTTGTGTATTTGTCCTTATCTGTAATAAGAATAAGGTAAGAGACTGCTTTCTTATGAAAGTGTATCTCCTTTCAGTTTGAATCACGATTACGAATACCTCTTTTTACAGAAAATGAGACGTTCACATTATCAACAAATAACGCACAAATTGCAACAGATACTCCCACGTACGAAGCTCAGTTTGAAACATCGTTATCAACAAAGGCACCAACAGTAGACAAAAGTCGACTTTGTACTGCACCAGGCAAGTAGGCAAATTACCAAAATGTAAACACTTTCCGTTAGGCTCTGTACTATATACACAGAATATATCCTGTAAGTCAAACTTGGGAGCATCCATTTCTTAATTTCGACGGTATACAGTATCCTAATGAGGTAAATTGACTCCTTCCGAAAACCTGGTCTCATTCAAAAGGAAAGTTTCGAGTTCATCCGGATTACCGTTATTCATTCCGGAACTACATGCACCGCGAGCAACTGGTTCCGCAGATGCAGTTCCGCTGTTTGTTATAAGTCGTAGCCAGATTGAATCTTATCTTTTTTTATGTTTTTTTTAAAAATCAAATTTCACTTGAAACCGATTTAAAAATAACTATGTATTAGCTGGTCTCCTGTGAGATACTTATCATGCATTGAAATACATTTTTGTTCTTTAACGGGACAAATAAAGTATCGCAAACGTAAGCTATCCTTAACTGGAAGTAACCTTGCTGGAACCTTCGTTGTGATGTCGCGCAGTAAGTCAATTCTAAAATAACGAAAATGATGGACATGGAACAAATCGAAACTCTCCTATTCAGAATTAGTAATTGTCTTTCCTTGTTTAAGACATTTTGCATCAAATTTTATACCATTGTTAAATGAGATTTCCGTTTCATCTTCTTATCCGAGAGAGTTTATATACTATAATTGATGGATGAGGAATCGATTAATTGCGTCATAGAAATGATCTAACCTTACTTTCTTGCTCCTTATTCATATGAACTATTTCAGGGAACGTTCGGCGCTTCGAGATTTTGACACACAATTATACAGAAACGTTTCCGTACATACTGTTAACATGGGAAACTCCAGATAAACATGGAAATACGTGCAAAATACGAGGTTATTATATTGTCTACTGGTTAGACACCTTTCCGAGTGAAAAGGTATGCTATAAGACACAGTCTAATCTGGTTTTAAGAGACCGTCCCAGGGAAGGAGCAAAATTGGTCACATATGAAGATCTAAATTCAGGTGATTTATAAAGGAAAAGAAACATTTTGGAACAATACATTTAGGTCACTTAGGTTAGGGTAGGCAGCCCTTTAATTCAGTGGGTCGCTAAGGCAGGTTATCATTTTCCTTTAAATTTTATCCTCTTTCTTTTCATAAAATAAAAAAGTCAATGATTCAAAATAGTAGACATGCCTTATCATTCGAACGACGTAGGTAATGACCATCTCATTACTTACCAGCTCATTACATGGTATCAGTTTATTTGTTATATTCAAGCTATCTTACAAGAATTATTCCTTTTTCATGTATGCCAATGAACGTCGAACAGAGAATGTGTTATGTTATATCCATGTTTAGCATTACCCCGCTTCGCGTCGGGCAATAGTCACGACCTCGGGTGCAAACAAAATTGCTGTTGTCCTCAGACCCAGTCATTAATTGTATAATGTTATACCCTCGACCCAAAACGTTGTATTTGACAAACATTATTGTATTTGTTTTATGCATGTATCAAATTATTTGAATTTTTTTTTTTTTTACAGTTTTTAGCTAACTTCGGACATTCTTTCAGCGCATTACTCAAGAAAAGACCTATTAAATCTTCAAATCTATGAAATCTTCTCCTTCAAATCTTCAATTTTTATTTTCAACGGAAAAACCCAATCTCTCCATAAATAATTTCCTATTGACGTTTCTTTTTAAGAAAATCCTAAGGACAGTGAACACGACGATTAAACTTCCGGTTGTCGGGAAAGAGCTTTATACCATACAGGTGAGTAATATGCAACATAATTATTGAAAATGAGTTATCGCATATATGTAACTTTTCAATATTTATTGCACGTTCCGAAATGTATTAGTTAGAAATATAAAATCGAGTACGATACTTTTAAAAGACTTTAAAAGATATCACCCGTGATTATCCCGAAAATCAAAAAATGTTATCATTCACCGACGTTTTAAAGTTGTCAATGTTATGCAACTCCTAATTTATTTTGTCTGAGAAAGTAGGGATATATCTCTTGTTTAAGAAATCACAGATCAATGATTTCAATTTTGCAAGTGCAGAGGAAAAGAAATTTAGAAGGGTATTTCTCTTTTTTGTATCTGAAATTTTGCATAACTCAGATGAGGTTCAGCAAATTGTTATGGTCTGTGAAAAATTTACCGAAACATTTGAAAAATTAGAGTAAACTAGCATGTCGATAGCGCCTTAGATTGATATCAAATTTTAATTAAATAACTATCAAATATAAGACTGGACAGCATTGAAAGTATTTTAATGCTGGAAAAGTCCCTCGATTACTGAATGTTAGTCGTAGAAACTACTGATGCAGCGTGCGTTGTATTTATTTACTATTACATGGACAATATCTAGGAGGTAGAATGACATTTTTATGAACAGGTATTTGCTGAATCGTTCGTGAATGGTTCAAAAGTGGAAACAACAGTATACGTGACAGAGGAAGAGAGAAGACATGATAACTCACCTGATGTACAGGAAAATAAAAAGACAGGTAAAACACGCTTTGAGTTGACAATAATTTGTATATTGAGTATGTTATATTTCATACATATGTATATCT
>JACSZP010078518.1:1288-15145 GCA_016161895.1 Pinna nobilis
GGGGATGGCGGGTGTGTGTGTATGGGGGGGGGGGTGAATTTATATCAAGAAAAAAGACCAACCCTGTTTAAATAAGCATCTAAGCATGATTGACAAATGATGGTACATAAATACTTTGCTAATACTAGGGGGGGGGGGGGGGGGGGGGGGGGGNNGGGGGGGGGGGGGGGGGTCCACACCCCCTCAACTGCGCCTTTATATCCTTGCATGGTTTACATTATGATTTGTGGTGACATCAGAAGTCTGTGTGTATTGTTATTTAATTGTTGTATATGTTGTTCCTCTTGAGCGCTGGAGGGCTTGATTCCTTCGTAATCATTTTCATTTCATCAGGCTGCTTCTGAAATATTGCATATGATTGAATATCACTAAAAACTGCATACCAGATTATATCAGCCCCTTGAAAAATTCAAAAAAAAAAAAAAAAGATTACAAGTTGGTCACAGTTGTGGATCTATTAAGTAAATTCATACAATTTGATTGGGATTTCAACTTAATGTTTCAATTATGACTAATCAAACATTCGTCAAATCAATAAAACAAAAAAAATAAAATGACTCTTTTCCTGTAGCCAAGTATTTAATCAGAGCCGTATCATATGTAAAATACACACAAAAAAAGATATAATTGTATCTCATAGATGTAGATTACAGTCTACATTTATAATTCATCTACGGCAAAAAAGTAAATAATTGCAACATTTTTCTTTATTTTGTGCGTTGGAGAAAGAAAGGTTTTATAACAATGCCCCTGCTACTTGATTTTACTGCGCACAAAGAGACCTAGAGCATATGCAGATGTTGAAGCTTTGATTGTATTCCAGATAAATTTTTGAGACTTAATTATTCCAAATTAGGAGTTTTGAAATCCAATGTATATTTTCTATCCCAAAGCCACAATCCTTAATTTTATATTCCATCAAGATTAAACCAAAATTGTGCGAAATAAAATTCCTTGAAATTTGTCTTTGTTGTAGTAACCCATTTTACTGATGAGATTTCATGACTTTGTAGCATTTTGAGAGTTTCTGTTGGTTTATTCAGCTTCAATTGATTAAAACAGCATACAAATTGTTTAATTATTTCTCTGAGCTTTTTGTTACATGTTTTTTTTTCTGTTTGCATAGATAAGGTTAAATCATTATGCATAATTTCTTACTGATATTTTTTATTCAAAGNNTCTCTCTCTCTCTCTCTCTCACACACACACACACACACATACACACACAGCCACACACATACATGTACTAATGCACTTAAACTACAATTGATAATTCAAGATTACCTGTATGCTATGCATATGACCTTATAAACTTTCAGAGCTTAAATCTTTCCCACAATTTATGATAAAATGATATCAAATATGATATACATGTATCTATAAACCCCTCACAATTTAAAATATCAAAAAGTAATTTCTGGACCAAATTGATGAATAGGTAAAATTCTAAATCCCAAGAGAAACTTTTAAGCTCAGTGTGCATGTGCGCTTTCATATTTTGTATAGGTACATTTGTACTACCCTGGGTAGGTCAGAAAAAAAAATGTCTCCATGTTATGTATATGAGTTAGATAGGTAATGTATACTCTGTAACATTAAATACTGATTAGCATCATCATTCAGTTCTTTTGTTTTGTGATATTTACATCAGTAGCCATATGGGTGTCTCTATTATGTTTTTATTTATATACATATTTATATGTAAGTCAAATTTTACCAACATAATTGCTGACCTTCTTTGTACTATTAATTAATATGCAATAAGGTCATTCCAATCTATGTTAAGCGCTTATGTGCGTGTAGATTTTGAGTGTTCCAACAAACAAAAACAAAAAAATGAGTACGAGGACATTCAATTTGTATCCAGTTTTTATAACATCAATGAAACAACAATATACACCTGTTCACCTAATTTGCATATGCTGTCAATCAAATAAAAATAAGGCGGGTAAAAATAGCTATTGACTTACAAGAATTTTCACTTAAGTTTAGAACCCTATTGCTTATTTATCTATGGACTGAAAATTTTTCCAAAAAATCATATTTTTCATTTAAATATCTCAGCAATTCATAGATGTTTTAATTGAAATTTAAGGGTACAGTATATAAATATATAGACCTTTCACGACCATACATCGTACCCAGGTCAAGTTTGTATTTGATAGGGATCAATGAATCTTTTGTAGAGTTATGCCCCTTGGGCTTGAAAAAAAATGTAGAAGTCGGTTTCTTAACTTTGCTACCTGTTGGGGCATTTATGTGGCTATATGACACATCTTGTTACATTGAGAGTTACTGGCATTTTTTTCATAAATTTTGACACATTTTAAAATTTTGCTTTTGCTTTTTAAGCACCTCTTTTATGAATAGGTACATGTAGGTAGTTTATTTATTTATATTTTATTTATTTTTATTTTTCTATTTGATGTTTTGTTTTATTTATTTATTTATTTTATTTATTTATTTTTTTTTGGGGGGGGGGGGGGGGGGAGGGTTCCTTTGTAGATGCATAATAAGAGAAAAAAATCATTTGTAATGGCCTACATAGCAGACTGCATGAGCACTCTTGTGCAACAATGTACATTTCATAGGTGTGTATATCCTGCTGTCTGTCCATATACATGTACATGTATGATAATCAGGATTTTCTTTTGTTATACTAATTCACTCGTATTTACAAAACCTAACATCATTGATATGTTACACCTATTCTTGTGCTGCTCCTGTTTGTTCCGATTTCTTCCCATGACTCGTTTGACTTGCGGAATTATCGTAAATACCTGTGGCGAGGGGAAAAGACAACCCACAATGCACTGTAAGCAAACATACAGAAAACTAACAAGAATTAAATAGAGATGATATCTTCATTAACTGTATCTCCTGGACATAAAGTCTGCCACTCTCGACAAATATTAGCCAGTTTAGAGAGTTCTTCTCTCAGCTAAATGATGTTCCGTTGTGTTAAATGACAAAAGCCAACAATGCGCCTCTCCAGTGTCTGTAAACAAACTTGACATTAATCATATTAGCTTTGTCGCGGCAGATAAAAGCAGCCTATTCAGCTCCGATACGCTTTGATAAGCATACGAGAGGGAGCGATGTTCAGCCGATACGCTTCCATTGTCTGTAAGTCGTTTTGTCTTCACGTTTCATCGTTAAAAACAAAATGTCATAACTCATTTTCTATTACATGATTTTTATTTTCTGTGTTGTTTATAGAAATATTAAAGAGGCACCCAAGATCGTTTTGGAGACGTCGTTCTTGGAGTGCATTAAATACAGTCCTTCATGTAGCCTTATATTTCCTTTAGAATCCCAATCTTTTTCTAGAGTGCTCTACATGTCTAATCCCAATTTACATGTTAATGACTCTTCTCCCTACTTACATCTTCACTCCATAAATTAAAAATGATTGGTAAAAAAAGAAAAAATCTATTTTGTATGTACCACTCCTATCCTATATAAACCGACTTGAGAAATAATATAAAAGATTTTTAAACTCAGATATATTGAAACTGAAGATGAATAAATATTTCTTTCAAATAAACTGGGTTTTCAAAATAACTGTGTTTAAAATAGAAATAATATAATCTAGGCTGGAAATTAAGATCATGATTTCAGTATATCAGGGATCAATATACATGCTAGTGGTTACGATTGTCTCTCAATCTTCTTTTTCCTCTCTCTTCCTAATTTTTCCTGTATTTATCATAGGCCCTCTCATCTCTGGTTTATCATTTAATCAAAACAAATGATTTGTTGATTAAATAATCGTTCATATCGAAGAAAAAGTACTACCTTTGTTGTCCTTTTAAACGCACATCCTTTGCAAAATCATCAATGTTTATTACAATTAAATTTTCGACGAGTTCTGAATTCCAATGACGGCAAATCAATCCCCTTTTTATCCCGTTCCCGGTGTTACACCCGGGTTTTTGACATATACCTTGTTATCGGGGAAATCTAATACATCAAATTTACGAGTCTTATTATCTTTGTACTGAAATTTCTGCTTCCTCGATTTTTTGCAAAACAATAAGAGAATAGATTAGGAATCTGCGTAATGATATAATTCGCCACTTATCAATGGACGTTGCCGCATTGAATTATTGTTTGTGTAGATATTCGGTGGCGATAATTTCTACAACAGAATATGAAAGGGGAAATAAAGTTATTCTATACCAGGATTAATACAATATTGATTAACTCGTCTGTTTCTTCTTTTGTTTACTCGTTTGTTGATGTTTTACGCTGCACTGGGCCATCAATTTGTCATATTTCGTTGTCTAATTTTGATTGGTTCAGGAGGAAGATATCTTTATAGGAGAGATCGCAGCTTTCTAAAATCAATTTGAGCAAATTCATTTTTCAAAAGTTTACACTTTAAATGACTTACATTTTTGAATTTTAAAAAGAAGTATATCCCTACTATGTTCCATCCACAGAGTAAGAAGGGGGGTGTGTCTCAAAGACTAGAGATCCCATTGAGTACAGATGAGAAAAGCACGATGGAAAGCAAGAAAAATAAACTATATAATTAAGGCAATTATCTTCTATCAATAATTTAGCTGGTTGTTATATTTTTTATTGATATCCCACTTAAGAATATTTCACTTATTTGGAGACTTCGCCGTGTGCCTAGATGTGGTGACAAATTTTGCCTGTGCTACTCTGGATCTCTAACAAGTGTATCACACCCTTAACCATTCCATCAAAATAGACAATGATACACTTATCTAGGATATCAGAAAAGGGCATACAGTTTTTATATACCTGTAATAGTTACAGTAAATCGCTAATTTATCCATTGCTAAATATTGGTCATAATTATAAAAGGAAATATCCGAGCTATACACTGTATTTGTGTCTCTGGAATGCCTTACACAACCAACATGTGTACCTCCATCCCCTCTCCCTGCCTCTTCCCCCTCCACGAAAAGGTTTTCCAGTATGGTACCCCTGCTGGCCACACACTAATTCCCCAGTGTGTTTTGTCTAATGATGCATCCCAAAGCCTCAGCCTTAAATAACAGCATCAATCAAAAATTGGCTCATCTCCGTAAGTTGAAATTAAATCAAAGACGACCGGGAAGCCATGAGAGACAATGCTGACGGAACGAAATGTTACGGAAACATGCAACATGGTGAAAAATTCAGTTTATCGCCTCAGCAGTGAGGGCAGACATGATCTTCTTGTTTAGCTGTCACTGGGTCACGAGCGTGTGTGAGATGTTTTGCATGCTGCATGCCAGAATCCATTTACATTAATGGTGTTTTGTCAGGCACTGCCATACATGACATGACCACATAGATTTTTATTTCTTTCCTTGTCAGAAATATTGGTGTATTCCTGTACTTCGAATGTATATGTACATTTTGTCTATAGTTTTAATTCATTCATTTTCTGCCTTCATATTTGCATAGTGGAAACTGGGCTTGGCACTGTAAAACTTAAGAGGTTACTTAAGTCTGAGAATTCTCAGAACTCCTACTTCTCATCCAATCAGAATTCAGGATTAGCTTGAGTTTACTAAATTTCCAGACTTAAGTAAATTCTTAAGTTTTATGGTGCCAGCCTCTGGTTTTGTTCCATGACTATGTTCTCCTAAGACAGATTGTCTCCCTTGACACTGGTATCCAAAGACAGGTAGTCTCCCTTGAGAATGGTCCACTAGGACACAATAGTCCATCAAGACAGGTTGTCTTCCTTGGTACCAGTCTCCTAAGACAGGTTGACTCACAACGGTACACCAAGACAGGTTGTCTCCGTTAACAATGGTCCACCAAGACAGGTTGTCTCTCCTGATAATGGTACACCAAGACAGGTTGTCTCCCTTAACAATGGTCCACCAAGACAGGTTGTCTCCCTTAACAATGGTGCACTAAGACAGGTTGTCTCTCCTGACAATGTTACACCAAGACAGGTTTTCTCTCCTGACAATGGTCCACCAAGACAGGTTGTCTCCCTTAACAATGGTCCACCAAGACAGGTTGTCTCCCTTAACAATGGTCCACCAAGACAGGTTGTCTTCCATAACAATGGTCCACCAAGACAGGTTGTCTCCCTTAACAATGGTCCACCAAGACAGGTTGTCTTCCATAATAATGATCCACCAAGACAGGTTTGTCTCCCTTGACACTTGACTCCCCTTGACAATATTCTCCTGATACAAGTTGTCTCCCTTTATACTGGTATCTCAGCTCAGATATAACTGTAGCATATTTACTGTTACCACGGACCAGCGATGTGTTTCTGTTGCTGCAGCCAAGATTGACATTACCTTAATTTGATTTTAAAAATCGAAATCAATAATAGCAGACACAGGTGTATCTGGGAATGGAGTATTATGTTCTTTAATATTTTATGAATTAAAAGGTATCAATTGAACCAATTACAACTCCTCTGTTCATCTATTTACTGTCTCAATTATTTGGTCTGTATTTGACAGTGGACTCACAGTGGGGTTGACCAGACAGCAGGGGAGCTTACTCCTTCAGGGCACCTGATCCCACCTGGCTGGGTTGTCAGAGGTCCGTGTTTGTCCAATATTCACCATTTTGTATATGTATTCTGCCTCCCGAATCTTCTGGCAATTGATACCTTAGTATCAGTGATTCAATTTTCTTGTTGAGAGAAAGCTCTGCCTAGAGTTCAAAGGGCAGGCATACATGTAACACTGGGAGATTTTACACAGTTTCTAGTATTGTATTATCAAATTCAATAGTTTTATATTAATCAATAATAAGAGAAACGGGTTAATCAGGGAATTGTATGTAGTTTTCTTTTGATATCTTATGAAGTAAAAGGTGTTACTTAAATGAAATTCTAACTCCTCTGTTCAACATATTACATTAGATTAGTTTTCTCGTGGAGAAAAAGCTCTGCCTAGAGGGCACACATAGAACTAGGAGGTTTTATTCAATATTTTATCATGAATATTTGATGGTCATTTAGGAAAAAGAAATGTGGTATTATACCAAACCACAGTTTTTGTTTTTTATTTTGATTTATTTATTTTTTTGTTTTGTTTTTTTTAATGGATGGCCTTATTCCTAGGAAAACACTTTAGTAGAGGTTTACCCAGTAGACAAACAAATGGGTTTGGACATATCCAGCTCCCGCTGTACAGCGTTTCTGTAATACCTATTTCCTCATTTGAAGTCCCTGTGTAAGCTGAGCTTCCAGTGGCGGCTTTCAAATTCATGTTTATTGTTATCGGAGTGAATTACCCAGAATGCTGTCATAATTTACTCTCACAATGTCCTTAATTAAGACATTTTCATTATGTCAAAAGTCATCCATTTACAAAGCCGGGGAATAATTACACTACAAACGTATTAAAAGTATCGCAAAGAAGAAAACGTAAGGCATCTTATTTTTTTCTGAAATTACTTTTATTTTCTCAGTTCTGGTCTTAGTAAATGTCCTCTTTTAATCATCGTGTATGAAATTAATCTTTTCATCCAATTTTCCATGTAACTTTGTTCGGTTTAATTGTTGCCGGAGCAATTACTTGGCGAATTATTTAATTCGGCCAGTCTTGGCAGTGCCGAGCTTTGTAGATCGGACAGCCTCCGGGGGTCTTCCAATCACATATCAGATCAGCGTTTGATCTGTCTATCAAACGATAACTTGTCTGATTAAGATTAATTATTAATAAAGAAAACGGGAAAAGTAAACAATAAATTTACGGGGGAAAATCTCTTTTTCTCCATGATTACTTGGCAATCATGTTATTAGAAATCTACGTCTTTGAAATTGAATCTTGACATGCTGTTGATTTCACCTTCAGTTGTATTTGATTTTTCTTATTTTCTTTTTTATTTTTCCTTCCTTCTTCTTTTCCTCAATAAAAGCAGTTTTTTTTGTGAATAATTCTTAATAGAAACAGGAAGATAGGTGTTTGTAAAGTTAGACCACACATCTACTGAATAAAAGATAAAAGAAGTCAAATCATCATTGGGTAGCTGCACCTGAGAAAATTTCTTGATTTCCTTTGGGAATATTTTTTCTTACAATGAAGCAGATCCAAACACACCTGGTGTGATCAGACATCAAAAAATTAATTGCCAGCCAGCTATGTCCTTACATGTAATATTGCTGTGTCTAGATTTTCATTTAGTTTGCAAAACTCTCTCTCTCTCTCTCTCTCTCTCTCTCTCTCTCTCTCTCTTTTAAAACCTATAGTTCCATTGTACATGGACAATAAATAGATACACATGTAGTTTATAATCACAGATTTTAATTTCATGACCAATATGCAGGAAGTAAATTTAACAGCTGATGGCATGCTGTAGCCTAGCGCCACACTGTGGTTGGCCATCCCTGTCTTTTAGATGAGACAGTAAAAACTGAGGTCCCGTGTCACAGAGGCTGTTGGCACGTTAAATAACCCTCCTTTTACTGACATACGGTGACATCTCCTGTAACTGAAATATTCTTGGGTGGGACGTTAAACATCAGTACAACCCACTAACCAACCATACTGTAAAGCGGAAATTCAACTGGACTCCGGTTCTGTTGTATTGTACCTAATGGATTGCAGTAATGACATCAGAATGTTTTGGGGGTTTTTTCAGTACATTTGCTTGAATTTGAAATAAGTGAAATTTTACATTAATTTACGGGAAAAATTGCATTGGTTCCGAATAGCTCATACATATTTGGTACAATTCTGTAGAGGACGTCCTTGGAAACAGTTTTAATTTGAATCGGAGTTGCGTTTGTCAGGAGAAATGGCCTCTGGGACTTACGCGGAGATAAAACAGGTCCACATTACGATGACGCTCAGAGCATGTGTAGGGCGATAATGTCATCAGAATCAAGCTTATTATATTGTACACACTCTCGTTAATTAAGCTAATTAGTCCAGCCTGTTTGTAATGTTTGCCTGGATATTAAGGTCACCTAACTAGGTCCACATTTTGATGAAAAATCACATTTTTGTCTGAAAATGATTTAGGGATGGGTTTTTTTTTNNATGGCTCAGTGGATAGCATATTTACCTTCTGATCATGAGGTTGTGGGTTCGAATCTGAGCGGCACTGTGGCTGGTTGTCTCTTTCTTGTGGATGAGACAGTATAAACGGAGGTCCCATGTCACAAAAGTTGTTGTCATATTAAAGAATCATATAAGTGCCGAGCATAGGGCAAATTTGTTGTCTTTCACCAATATGGTGAAGTGAAAGATACTTGGATGGGACGTTAAACATCAATACAAACAACAGGAACTAACTTACATTGTTTTTTAAAAAAAAAAATCACTGCCCATTACAAACACTCTGTGAATAAGCCGTAATAATCTTGAGCGATGGTTTGTTTTAATTATAAAAAAATCAGCATATTTCGAGATGGACAACAGATTGTAAAAAGGGAAATTAGAACAACGAAAGCAATTGTCAAAAACAATTTGAATCAAAGTGCAACTATCGGAAAATTCTCCACATTTCAAAGTAGCTGTTGAGTCAATTTCTCCATAAGTTAGGCATCAAAGCCCCATAATTTCATTTAGTCCTATTTGATGTGGCATTATCAACTTTCACCGCCAAACTTCTTTTCTTAATCTTGACATATTCGAGACAGGTTGAAAAATAAGATCAGAGTTTTCTAATTCTATAGGAGTCAGAAAAAATTTGCCGTCATCTTTTTGCCTCGGGGTAAGTTCCACATCAACAGACCTTAAATCAAAGAGCATTACTTGTACAATCAGCTTGGGCATTAATTACGCTTAATTACTGCCAGGGAAAGTTGTCGAGAACGTATGGGACAGCCATAAGCTTCTGATCCAATCGGATCAAATTTGTGTTTTATGACGGGCATCTATAAGGGTATATTTGTCAGACGAATATCAGACATGGAATAATACGAAATTGCTTTTGATGAAGCAGTTACATGTGTAAGAGTATAATTGTCAGCGGACATGTCATTAATTTCATCAGAATCGTCATTTCCAAGTAGTGTCTGTTTACCTCCCTCCTACATAGCGTAAGCCATGTAGATTTTATCGAGAACTAGCATATGATATGTAAATTACGATTCATGATTAACGTATCAAAGTCGGTGTTCTTGTCGTTTGTTACAATGGAGATTTCAAAGATTAAGTTATTACATGGAGAAAAAGAAAATCATAGCAGTATCGTTGTATTGACTTACATGTACATTTACGGTATAAATATTTGATGTTATACATGTGTATCATGCATATTTGCAGATTTCGCATCTGAATAATTGAAAATGATAGTGTAATGTGTCATGCTAAATAAAGACAAACTTCCAATAGAGGCCACCTCTGTATAAAGGACACCTGATTATAAAGACAATCTCAATAAAAAAAAAAAAACTTGATTAAGGTGTCATATGAACAACTGAAAAATTGTTAAAAGTGGTTTTAGCCCTTTATAGATAACATGTTAAAGAGCGCTCAAATGTGCTCAATTATTTACAAGGAAGCTCATGGTTTGAGTCCTTGACTGCGCATCGTAGAACTTAAGAATTTTCTTAAGTATGAGAATGTAATGTTGAACTTGTGTCAAGAAAAAAACATCCTTGTTAAAGTAAGCATTATTGAAAAATGATAGTACATGTACATTGTATATACTTTGTCCCCTTGAACCCCCCCNNCCCCCCCCCCCCCCCCCCCCCTCTAGATCTCCATGTGTACCTGAAGAACTCTAGACATAGAGGATTTTTTCATTTTCTTTTTTTCTGTAAACCATTCGGTGTCCCTAAAGTGCAAAAAGTTCATTGTTAACACCAAATGTAGCTTTCAGGGAAATTTTAGAATATTACGGAAATATTTGTCTCCAACTGATGATTGGTAAAATGGAGTATTATGTATGACTGTGTAGTATTTTCATCAATCGCTGATGGGACGCGTTCTACTAGCTGTCTGAACCACGGCAAAAAGGAAATGTCTCTCGGCTGTACAACATAACCATCACTACGGCTGAAATCTCCCACAAGAACTAATGGCTTCCATTGATTTGCAACGAGAAACACAAATGACAACCATCTATTATACAGCGATTAGAAAACAGATTCGGCTGATGTGGAGGGGAAAAGCAAGTAATTAATGTTCCATAACCATTCCATTATATCACTCTCCCAAAAACAGTACTCAACGTATGTAGCCAAAATACTTCTACGAAATTCTAAAATAGTCCTGACTCATGTCTGATTTGAGAATCTTCAGAAGTATAAATTGTTTGACACTGGGTAATCATTTGTTCATGAGCCGATACACTAATCTGGTCAACGCAAGACATGAAACAAACCTCAGAAAAACTAGAGACAGAACCAATTGTTCCCCTGGGGAGAGTAAGTATACCCTGTTGACTGGCCATTACCTATGATACATGTACAGCGGCTGCCATGGCCTAGTACATGTAGTTAGTGCATTGGCCTTATGTTCATGAGGTGCGGGGTTTGAATTCGAATATTGGGATGAAAGCTTTTCTACAAATCTGTGCTAAGTTCTCAATTGAGAATTGCTAGAAATACATGTACTGATGTTATATGCATATGTCACATGAGGCGTCAGCCTCATTGCTCAAAGCATAGCATAAGTTAGGCCAAAACTTCAACACCCTTTAACAACATGTAGTGGGCTGTCATGGCCAGGCGGTTAGTGTTTTCGAATCGTAATCTTGAAGTCCAGGATTCAAGTCCAAGCCACTTCATAGTTGGCCGTCCCTGTCTTTTGGATGAGACAGTAAAAATCGCGGTACATCGCACAAACATGCGGGTCCCATGTCACAGTAGGTGTTGCCATCTTAAAGAACCGTCCCTGCTCTATGGCCGTAAGTGCTAAGCATAGGCAAAATGTGTAGCCCTTCACCGACACACGGTGAAACATTCTTGAGTGGGACATTATACAACAATACATCAACAACATTTAGTGATGTCTCTGTATGAGTGAAAGATTCTTGTGAAGGGCGTTAATCAACAATTCAACAACTGTAATTCAAGACTAGCAAAGAGATATCTTAAAATTTACTAGTATGACTTAACAAAATACTCATCTGTGGGTGGCGATCAGAATTTTATTGCAATAATTGTTTTTTGTGACATAATTAAGAAGGAATTAGGAACTTGAAAGAAACATCAAAGGAACTGTGTTTATCTAGTTTCAAATGGAGTTACGTAAAAACTCCACGTATACTCTGGTTTGCTTAATACGAAAAGAAAGAGCTAAAGATCTGTGACTGTGTTCCAATAATCGTGATCGCTTTTTTGGGGGCATTTTCTTACATACTAGTCAATTGTTGCATATTCCAGAGAGATTTAAACCTGGCTGTAGTTCCATTAAAAGTAATTTTGAATATCGGAGTCTCCTCGTGCCTTTGGTCTGGTGAAATTGATACTTCTGTTCCCCTTGATCTGTTTGTAATTGATTTTGTGAAATCAAATAATCAGATACTCTCTTTTCGATAACGATATGCTGATATGGAATTTTGGTTAATTTTGTTTCATTATGAACATGTAGATGTGTACATGTATGTGTGCATGTTCAGATCTTTAGATTACATATCTTAGAGCAGTAATTTACATACTACATGTAGGTGAAATGTATTTTCTTTCAGAATTTGTGATGTTCAGTTCTGTCTTAAGTAATCAATATGGACTTAATGCCAGGGCCATAGGTATTGATATGGACTTATCGCTGGAGGTCATCTACATTATCATGTGCATTAATTATGACTCAAAAACATAAATATTTCACTTACAACAGAAATGTAGTACCAAGTATTCAAAATTTCAGTATCATGACAAAATGTTGCAACTTATCAAATTACCCGACTTTAAAAACCTTACAAACCTGGGCTAGATTTATAGCCCTCAGTTGTAGATCTGTTTGTTTGGCATCAAGGCCACTGATCTTTTAATGTTGACCTCTGTCCACTTTACAGGGACATTGTATTATTGTCCATAAGCAATAATCCATTGTATTTTTTTGTACCTTTAAAAGTCATGTAATCATGACAACTACAAACACAAATTGGAGAATATGTAGTACTAGAATTTCTATCAATGCACATTACACTTTCAAAAAGACAAAAAAATCTTAAAAAACAATAAATAAATGTAATAAAATGATTCTCGGAGTATTGTCTATTACGTTGATATTTTTTGCAGGAATGTTGCAGCGAAAATTATTGTTCTACCACAGGACATTATATAAAGTTTGCCTTCTTGTCTTTGAAGAGAGACATTTATTAAGCTGTCATACAAAACAAACGGCCCCAGCTAAAGTGACAATATTCCCTCACAAAAGCACACATCATAATTTACATCCAATTTACTTGTTTCAAAACAAATATGGCACAATTTCACACTTTTCCCTTGGAATGCCATTTAATTTTCCCCAAAGTAGAACTAGGAGAATCATTTTCTCACGTCTCAAATTTTTCCCGGAGTTTCTTCTTGTACTAGGCGTTGATTTCTTCGAGAATGAAATAATAATCCATTTTCGGGTGACAAGATTTTAATTATATTCATGAGTTCCTGACTGTTCGAAGCATTTATATCACAAAAAAGTGGCAAAATCTTTTGTCATGCTTGTATCAATTATTTTTTTGTATTAATTAATAAAGGCAAAAGTTGGGGGGGGGGAATCTTTTGTTACACAGGTAGATAAACATAGAAGTATTTTAATGATTTAAACTTTGTCTATAGAAGTATTTTTATGATTTGAACTTGGTCTATTTCTGAATACAGTGTAACTTGTGTATACTGACCTCCATAGGGACACAAGAACACCTTAGGGACACAAAAACAACAGCCTTATAGGGAGGCTTATAAAGAGGCATGATTGGTATAGAATTGTCTATTGGGGACAGCCAAAAAAACAGCTGTTG
>JACSZP010078539.1:0-10620 GCA_016161895.1 Pinna nobilis
AGATAGATATAAATCTTGCACCATTTGTGGGCTTAAGTCTGTAAACATAATATGTTGAATTAATAATTGACAGACGAAAGTTAACCGAATCTCTAACTTTTGTAGGCATCATATATTTTCCCCATAGAAAGTTACATAACTCATGTCTCGAAAGTATGTCAAGTTTTCCTTCTACACGTGTGAAAGCCTCTTTTCAAGAAACTAAACAGACCATATACAGCCACTGCGCATTGTAAAGCATGAGAGCATAATTAAGAACGAATCACCCATGCCAGTTCTCATTACATCCTGCCATGCATCGTAAAACCCATAGCTATAAAGTTCATCGCTCAAAATATATATATGTTCTTATTCGCTTCTCTCAAACTAACATAAATAATTTATAAAATAAAACAGACACAGTTATAGGAGTGGAAGCGCTTTGAATATGCATATTTATTTTGAAATGTACATGGACTCTATTTCGATGTTTCACCATAATTTCCCCATCTACAAAATACAAGTTTTCACATGTTAATGATCATGCCAAATGTACAAATGTACGACCGCCCAGTTTTCGCGGGTATATCTACTGCATTGTAGTCCTTTAGAAAGTTGCATAAGACTGTACATGTATTCAAAAGTATTTCAGATAAATCAACTTTACAATTGACTAAAGTGTCCTCTTCCATCTGGCCATATAATACCAAACGCGCGTCAGAATGCGAGAGAGTATATTTAGATCATAGATTACCCAGTTTCCATGAAACCCCGAGTCATAAAACGCCTTTGATTTCATCTTTGTAATTTATTTCTATGAAGCAGCAGGTGTGACAATCTGTATACATAATTATATATATTTATGTGTTTATATCTGCATCTCAAAAATTCATGCTTTACATACTTCAATGCAATATGCACGGGCATAAAAGGCTGATACAATAACTATGGGTGATTTATTTTAGTTTATGTCACGTGATCATAATTTGTCAGTTCCTTAGAAAGTTATATTAGACGCTTTGTAAATGTTTTGAAAACAAGTCAAGTTTTTCACTTACGTAAGTGCATCCTTTTTTTAAGGATGTTTACCAGACAACATACGGCCAACTGCGCTTGATAGTGCATAAGAGTATAATTAAAAACGTGAGTAACCAACTTTTCCTGGATCCCTTGGTCATATAGTCATATAATACCTTTGGATAACCATACTTATTAAGTTTTTAACTCAAAAGTTGGAAGGTATAACTAACTCGTATTTATTAACTGAATTAAGCGGCTAAATGTCATATTTGCATTTTCCTTAAGCCAGTCTATTAAAAGAAAGTTACATTGGGCTATCTTTATTGGAGAACCTACTTTTGGAAATATGCATGTAGGTTAGATATGGCAGGTAGTCTTTTAATTATGTTTTATTTTCTATTTTAAATACGATTCCACTATGAATTTATCCATTTACTGACAGAAAGCGGATTCATAATAAAATCAATTTTATGCGAGGTTTGAAGATTTGATAAAAGCATGAAATATTAACGAACAATATGGGGTAAGATTGAGGAGTAATACGGGAGTTTTGAAATTGTAGCTCTTCTGCTCTTGGAGGCGTATTTGGACATTGCTTAACGGAGCAGGTGGGACTGTTTTCCAAAGTTAGCAAAGGATTTAGTATTACCACAAACGTAAAGCATTTATTTCAATGTGAAAAGAATGAAATTCGTCCTCTAATAGGCGAAGATACCTAGATATATTCGTTTAATAACGTTGAAATGTTGCATATCTTAATAACAATACTGATATGCAGATACACGCGCGTAGTTATCAAACGAGAACAGTCCCACCTTCACACTGAAGAGTTGTACAAAGGGAAAGTATCTCAAAACCGACGTATTGAAGCAAGTGGACACAAAGTGTGCCGACCCGGGTTGATCTGAAACAGCGGAGTTACAGTATAAGGAAAGGATAATAATTGTCATTAAACTTAAATCCCATGGTTTGCGAATGATAGTTGTTATTGCCATCAACCTTAAGAACGATAAGTGTTCATTTTTTCTGTTAATTTGAAATAAAAGTAGAGGCTTCCGCTACGATTCTTGTGCTAATGTGTTGTAGAAATTCAAATACCTCTGAATATCTCTTCAATGATATAGAAGTACATGCAATATTTTTATATTCTTAATCAGACTTTCTTTAGCGATCAAAATCTTCCACGGAGGAAATCAGGGCTTGGCACCATAAAACTTTACTTAGGTTTACTAAAGTCTGAAAGGATTGTCAAATCCAGCTCAACCTGAATTTTGATTGGCCAAGAGACTGGATTCTCAGACTTAAGTCAATTTTCAAGTTTTATGGTGCCCAACCCAGACCACCTTTCTTTCCATCAAAATTCGATCCGCTTTTTAATTTATATTCTTTATTAAACATCGTAGGAGAGAACACTTCAATTTCCTGTCTTTATCAGGGGGTATGATCAGGATGTAACTGTTCAACAGGGAATGCTTACTCCTCCTATGCACCTGATCTCACCTCTGGTGTGCTCAGGGGTCCGTATCTGCAAAACTTTTCACANNTTTTCACATTCAGGTTCGCATTAAATCCGTTCTAAAATTTGCATTTTTGTTTTGAACAAATGAAAAAGGTGATAATAAGCTTGGGAAACTCAAATTTCGGCTTTACATTCATTTCTGTCAAACACCTTAAAGATTACGATCACAACAACTACAAAACAAAAAGAAAAGAAGCGGAATAAACTGGAATCACAATCCGGAACTTTCTGCGTCTGGAATAGGATAATTTGAATAGAACCTTTTGCAGTGTCTTGTTGAATAACACTGATGAATATTTAGAACACTCGTGCTTCTAAGATATCGTATTCATATAATAATTTCATTGCTTTATTTCATTTTGTAGGTTGGAATGATGTTGGCTGGAATAATCCTAATATGATCACGCCGAACTTAAATAAGCTGGCAAAGAAAGGGGTCATCCTACAAAACCTATATGTCTTACCAGTATGCACTCCGTGAGTCAGTCAGTCTCTCTCTCTCTCTCTCTCTCTCTCTCTCTCTCTCTCATTCAAAAGCAAGGTGAAACACGGTAGTTCCCAATAATACTGATGTTGAAAAATTTTGCGTCTGACAACAACAAGTATTCGATAAGCTCTTATATTTAACTTAAAGCTATGTAAAACTAAACGAAGCAAATGAATATGGTAAAAAGTAAAAAAACAGTGAAATTATTCGTTGAGTAATTGTTGAATGTCCGAACCCTTGAGAGTTTCAGCAAAAATGAAGTTCGGGTCGGATTAAAACTGTGTCATGTTTATTGTACGACATACGATTTTTGTTACGGGTAAACACTAGCTAGAGAAACCAGATACTTTTCTAACATGGGATTTCTTTGTTGTTGTTCTTCTTCTTTGTTGAATTTGTCGCTATACCTGTGGAGAATAAAAAAGAAAAGGACATACAATTTTCCGTTTCACTCATAATCGTCTATGTTTGCATGATATGAAATCTCTGGGAAACTATGTTTGAAAAACATGGCTGTTATTTTTATGCGTTCCTATTACATGTGTATTTTAAATTTTTTCTTGATAGTTGTACCGTGACCGTCATCCCTCAAACCAAAATACTTCCAGACGTCACTCCCATATGCTCCGGGGGGTTTCTTATCTTAATATTGGCTTCGTTTTGCTCATCAATACCGAT
The DNA here is from genome assembly GCA_016161895.1 of Pinna nobilis. Lineage (NCBI taxonomy): Eukaryota > Metazoa > Mollusca > Bivalvia > Pterioida > Pinnidae > Pinna > Pinna nobilis. The sequence continues at coordinate 3,684 of JACSZP010078539.1, forward strand.
CAGCGGTTCACTGATGGTTGTGGTCACCATTTTGCTACATACTAATATTCGAAACGACCCGTACTGTACGGGAAATATTAATTTCCGAAACGAACCGTAAAGAATCGATACGGACATCCCGCCGTATCATGAATCGAATCGATAGTAAAAAATTGCGGTGCACCGAGAACCGTGGTGAATCGTTTCACCCCTAATGCGGACGTACATTTAGGTCACTTAAGGTTGGTAACCTTAAATTAGTAATCATAATAAAGTAAGATAGACTGTATCTCCCTCAGATTATCTTCTGCGTCTGTCGTCCTTTCATCATATCTATTTATCAATCTCTTTTCATACACCTATTTTCTGTCATCTGACTCTATTTCTTTAAATATCTTTTGATCTACCTGTGTTTTGTGTGATATTTTTCTTATTATTTTCACTCCGCCGACCCTGCCATTCGGCAATTGACATATCTTTGTACATTTCACTTTCCACTCACTTTTAGTCTGAATGTATATCTAGTTATCATACTTATGTGTCACCGTCACCTTCACATTTCTATACTTTCAAAATATATCCAAAGTTCAATACTCGACATACTTGTATTGTAAATGTTGTCAAAACGATTTTATCAAACACGATTAATGGGTCAATTGCGATCCGTTATAGGGAACCTCTCTCGTTTAAAATTCTCGTTGATGAGTTTTAAGCCTGCCTTCAATTTCTCATGGTCAATTTTTTTTCACTGAGTTGACTTCTCGGTGGAGTTTTACTAGCCTGTTATTTGAGCATATCAAAGTTCAATCTTAATTCGAATGGTTCTTACCAAGAAAGGATCAAACGATTTCCTTTTATTTTTATTTCAGGACCCGGGCTGCGTTACTGACTGGCTATTATCCATATAGGTTGGGCTTACAGGTACAACGTTTTTTTTTCTCGATGATGTCTCTTATTTGTAGTTAACATTAGTTAACAATACAATTCATCATTATCAATTAGATATTTATCCTCTTTCTCCTCTCCTCCTCCTCCTCATCACGATCATTATCATCATCATCGTCGTCGTCATCGTCATCGTCATCATCATCATCATCATTTATTAAATGGCAATATAAGTAGACCCTATTCCTAAGCACCTTTCGCTCCTCCTCATCAAACGTAATCATCATCATCATCATTATCAACCTCTTCCTCATCATAAGTATCTTTATCATTATCATTAAATAGATGACATGAGTAGACCCTATCGCACAGCTCAGCATTATCATCAAAATCATCATTACCATCGCCATCATCATCGTCATCATCTTCATCACCACCACCATCAGCATTATTATTATCATCAATATCATTAGCACCAATATCATCACCATCATCATCGTCGTCGTCGTCATCATCATCATCATCTTCTTCTTCTTCTTCATCATCATCATCATCAAATAAATGATAACATGAGTAGATCTGACCTCAGTTAAAAGGCGTCAATACATGTGTACTTTCGGAATATACGAGGGGTTTAGTTCTCTCTGAGACACAGTTCCGCAGTGATTCCTGTCGACTCCTAAAACTAGGGAAATAACAGCCGAGTCTCCACTTAGATTTGCACTTGCGATATAGTCCACAACTAATAATGATAAACATTATAGCAATATAAGTAATAATTATAACCATACTATGAATAATAAAGATAAAAATAATGATAGAAAAGATGATGATGATGATGATGATGATGATGTGATAATAATAATATTTCATCCTCAACTGCATATGGAGGTTTTGTCTCTCAATTGATTCGATACGCTAGAGCTTGTTCAGCGTATGGTCTGTTTTAAATAAAAGTAGACTACAAACAAACAAGTTGTTGTTAAGGGATTCCAACAGTCTCGGTTAAAATAAGCTTTTCGTAAATTCTACGGTCGACAAAATGATCCAGTTTGCCGATAAGGCCTATCATCGGGTCGAATACTGTCTGACGTTTTTTAAACCAGTTGTAAGACCATTCTCTGCGTTGTTATTTTAACAGATTATTTTACAGATAACTGCAATTACCTGACTAAGATATAGATGTGACTGTTCAACAGGGGATGCTTACTCCTCCTATGCACCTAATTTCACTTCTGGTGTGCTCAGGGGTCCGTGTCCGCCAAACTTTTCACATTTGTCTTTTTTATAGGAATTAACAGATCGATCACCGTTTTTACCTTACTTTTTAATAATAATGAAAATAATAATAATAATAATAATAATAATAATGATAATAATAATAATGATAATAATAGTAATATTAATAATGATAATATTGATAATACTGTAAATCCAGAAATTTCGCGGAACTTTATTTTAGCGAATCGGTAGTAATGCACTTATTCGCGATACTATATTTTCGCGCATGTGCATGTTATGTTAAATTATTTATGCTCTGCGGAGCATGTTAATTTCAAGTCAGTATATTAAGCGAGAATTTTATTTTCGCGAGTAAGTTCTCGCGTAATTACGCGAAAAAAAATTCTCGCGAATAAAACCAGATTTACAGAAATAAAACTGCCTTAGTTAACTAACCCGACGTCATTTTAAACTATTTGATAGTATCATATTGTGATACTTAAGTGATGATCATGATAATGATAATGATGATAATGAAAACCAAACAACAATAACTAAATATCAGTTATGATAATTATGTTATCTTCACGAAATCTTATATGTTTTCAGAATGGTGTGATCGCAATGGATTTTCCAAAATATATTCCGGAAGATGTGGTTCTTTTACCTGAGAGATTGAAACAGTTTAACTACAGCACGCATCACATAGGAAAGTAAGCGTCTTTGTGAGATAGATTGAATTGTGTTGTTGATAAACGTCTCATTCAAGAAATTTTCTGTTACATGAAGACGTCACCTTGTGCCGGTGAAGGGCGACGAATGTTGCCTATGCTCGACACTAAGAGCCGTAGTGCACGGAGGGTTCTTTAACGTGCGAACACCTACTGTGACACGGAACCTCGATTTTTACTGTCTCATCTGAAAGACAGTGACATCCAACTGCGTCTGGGCATGTAATCCGGACCCTATCTCAGCAGTTGAACGCACTTGCCATAAGGCCATGACGGCCCTGTAGGATAGAAGCTCATTATGTGGCTTAGATATATTACGCCTTAGATTTACTACACTCGAAGTCTGACAGAAAGAATTATGCTGATTCAGATTACAAAACAGTATAAATTGCATTTTGAATTGCTGCAATGTTATTTAATATCCAACTCAATAAATTTTTGTTTATATGTATATGTAGATGTCAAGAATGTCGGTTAAGTGCAAAAAAAAATTGGCATACGTTCGGCACTGATATCCATTGAGCGTTGAAGGTTATTTTTTTTTTTGACACAGGACCACGGATTTTAATGTCTCATCCGAAAGACAGGGACAGCCAAATGTGAAATAAGCTCTAGTGCTACAATACCATTTTGACAAAGTTTGATTTTAAACCGTAAAGAAACCTTTCAAAGTATTATGTTTCTTTATTTGTCTTACGCAGTCTCTTATTTTATGAGTATTTTGCAACTTCGCAGATGGCATCTTGGAAGTTGTAACATCCGATATACTCCAACAAACAGGGGGTTTGACAGCAGCTTAGGACCGTACAGTGGAGTCATCGACCATTACACTAGGGGTTTGGAAGAGAATAATAATCTTAGAGGAGGTAATGTTTATCTTAGCTGCGTTCAAAATACTGATTAATTAAGTTTTTGTAGCGAGATAACATTTCCAGGCCTAAAACGCAAGATTACTTGTTCACAAAAAACAACAACAACCAAACAAAAACCAAAAAACAAAAAACAAAACAAAAACATCGCTTTAGTATCTTCTTAACATTAGTATGAACCAAACAATGCATTTTACTTGTATATTCGCGAAAACCTGTCCCGGCGAATTTATGGTCAATCCACTAAAATTTAGTCCCGCAAACAATCCAAGACTTACTGTTTAACATTTTTATAAGGAAAATCTGCTCATTAAAAGTGCTTTAAAAAGGATACATAAACACACATTTAGCATCATATCACGACCTCAAGAAAAGTTTATTTAAGACCTAGCTGCAGCTTTAATTTTAGTAAATATTGTTCATCTATAGTCCTTCTTCAATTATCTATTCCAATAAGTGCGGTTTTAATTTTTTTAACGCTATCGTTTGAATTTGTGGCCTTTTCACAATTTTTAACGATAAAAAGACACTATTATATCGTAAGTGCATGACAATTTGATATTAATTATTTTACAAATAATAATGTTGATTCAATTAAAATTGTTGCAGTCTTGTTAGTATAAGTTATCAAAATTAGAATTCATCACTATCGGTCAACATTATTCTAAAAATTACAAAATTTGTAAATATAAAAAAAAATGCTACCTTATGATTGTGAGTAATTTTTATCGCTTTTTTTATTTTATTCATTTATTTAATTCTTTCTTATTTTTAAAAGGACAACTAGACGTTTGGTGGATGCTAAATCCTCCATGTCACCTTGTTTTACTTCCGGGTTCGGCATCAGAAAACTTGAAAATTAACTTAACTATGAGAATCCAGTCTTTCAGCCAATCAGAATTCAGGATGAGCTGGATTTGAGAAGATTTTCAGACTTAAGTAAATTCACAAATTGTATGGTGCCAAGTCCAGATGTTTCATTTGTCATGTTTATTTTGCATTTAGCTGATAAAACATGAATGCGAAAATATATTGAATGGTAACAAAAGACATTTATGAAATTAAATCTTACATCGTTATCGGCAAAAACATATATTTGTACAATATGACAATGGACAAGAGATTGGGAATTAACACATTTCAAATGAGCAAGATTTTCTTAAATGATTGTAGCGTGAGTGCGATCCTTTATGGCAGCGGGTCTCTTCTCTAATTTTTATTTTTCTTATTTTGAATTCAGCTGATTATACATTAATAAGATAATAAATTGAATAGTAATAAAAATGTATTAAATGAAATCTTAGTTTGTCGTGGGCAAAAACATTTGTACAGTAATGTACAAACTGTACAAGTAATAGGGTTTTAGCATAATTCATGAGTAAAATTCCCTAATATGTATATAGTGTAAGAGAAAGGGGTGAGAGCAAATGCGTAATTTCTATCTGCTATATATTTTAGCATATGACTTCCGACTAAATGAAAGGGTGTACCGGCCACCGAAAGAATACGTAATGGTAAGTAAAGACACATAACTTTGTAAAGATGTAAATTTACATATCTTCTTTATTTTATTTTGCTCTGTTTTCTCATGCAAAAGAAACAATAATTAAGGGGTATATTAATGTGCATATGGATTGGAACCCACTTATATAAAACTCGGATATATTGCACTCCAGCTTAATCTGAAATGATTCCCAATGCCCGGCTAAATTATTTTATTACTAGTTTAACATGGTTATTTTGGAAACCCTGTTCATATGAAAGAAAAATTCATTCCCTTCGGTTTCAATATATCTTAGTTCGACTGTGTAGTAATTCTTTGACCCCATGCATAAACCTGATAACCCACATTACCATCAAAAGTGAAATATAGTTATCAGGCCACTTGTCATTACTATCGACATCTTCTGTAGAAAAAATGGTTCCAATAATATGATTGGCTATGAATATTCATGCAATATCAGACCCCTATGACGTTATAAAACATTACTATCGTACTCGTAATTAAACCTAATTTTCTCTGTTTTACATAAATGTGGGTTATCAGCTTCTTGCATGGGACTAGTACATTTACAAATATAGTATACATGCTCTACTTATCCGGATATCTCTAAGTAAGAGCGTACCAAGTTAGCGGGATGTTTTACACATAATGTAGATTCGCTTGTATATATCTCTATTCAGATTATTTTAGTATTATCAGGGAGACAGAAGGTTGGATTAGTATTTTCTTTTTTAAAGAAGCTCTTTACCAACAGACGGATTCCACTTATGTCCTATTGAAACACCTGATTTCTAGGTTTTATCTTTGTTGTTCTGCACCTTGCTCGCAATTTTCTGAAAAATATAATAATTTAAACTTGGAAGTTGAAAAAGCAGTTTGACCTTTAAAAACAGTATTTTACACCAAAGGTATTGCTTATTCGAAACATGAATACTACAGTTGAGTTGGTCTATAACGAAGTCAAAGGGGATTGACTTTTCAATTCGTTACAGGCGTCCTTCGTTTTAAGCAACATAATTTACTATAAAGATAGATAAATGGTAATTCTTTTGAGATAGTATTTCTTTTCTTTATAGCACTGGACTCGTTTTAATCCGATTCGTTATAGACCGACTCTACTGTACTTATAAAAATCAAACCGTTCTTTCTTTCCTCTTTATGTAACATTAATCTAGATTTTAAGTGAAAAAATAATTTCAATGTACCTCATGGTTTTTTGTATCTCAGTTATATATGAAATACCTCTTTTTTATATAATTTTAATTTATTTTAATAAATTTATAATTTTATTATTCTTAGTGCTTATTTGAAAGAAAAATTAAGTTTCAGTATATATCCTGGTTAGACAATAGTTTGGTCAAAGCTAGCAAATGTAGTAGCAAATAATTGTTTTGTGTTTTAGAGAAATCTTTCTATCAAAATGTGTATGAGTATTCTAAAATAAATTATTTTATCCTGTATTTATGGGTGATTGCTAGCTACAAAATAGAAACGTTTCGTCTAATTAAACTAAGATTTGTATATCGAGTGAAGTTGAAGTGCGTTCTATATAAATCCGAATGCTGTCAAATGTAAAAAGACAGAGAGATCTCAAAATGAGAGATTTTGCATGAAAAAACAGTTATTTGACCACGGTGAAGTCCATTTATTTGATCAAGATGTAGGGCTCACCTGAGCACATGTGCGACCGACCGAAGGGAATAATTGGTCATAAGAGAATAAAACCAGTCAAGTAATTTCTTAAGTGA
>JACSZP010078561.1:0-11945 GCA_016161895.1 Pinna nobilis
ATAGAACCTTTAATGCTCAATAGCCATAAGTGCCGAGCATAGTGCCTTGACTGGAATATCATGACGTCTCTGTATAAGTGACAGAGACTTGTAAGGCTCGTTAAGCAACGGAACATCCAAATAACCAACATAACACTATACAGGTTATAAGAAAAAGAATTTGGACTAAAATTCCTAGCACTAGTGGGTCACTCATGATGGGCTGCACTCTATAGTCAAGGGTTACAGAAGTTTGTAGACAAAAAAAGACAATAAACACAGCATTAAAATGCCTCTAGCACTAATTTTACACAACTTAACTTCATTTTATGCTACTGATTGGTACCACGTACCTAATTTTCCATGCAATTTTATATGGGAACAGATAAGCCCATGTCTATTTTACTGAAAAATTAACTTGAAATGCCTAACATCCTTTCAACACCATAGGCCATGATAGACTGGTCCAAAACAATAGAAAAGAGCATTCTATTTTGATACTGGGTGTTGAAACCATGGGACAGTGTACAGGTGGGTGGTCAGACTGACCATTACACAGGCCAGTGGCCTAAGTACAAAGTAATAAGCTGCTGCAATTGAATCAGCATCCCCCTCCCTGGCAAGCCCAAATACTAAAGTACCAATGAAATAAGTACAAGAAACCTGAGCTAATGCTGGTCCACTCTAACTAATTCATCTTAGCGTCCTGGGCCCTTATTTCAATAAATGAGGTACTAGATCTACTCGTATCTATAGAACAAATCATTGGCATAGTACTAACTACTTTTTTCTTGTCAATCTACTTACAAAAAAATAAACTGGTGACAGATGACGATAGAACACTTACTACCTACAGAATGAATGATGAACTAATTACTCCAACGACTCAGTGATATTTAGGGGGCTTAACACTTCTCCCTGTTTGACTCCTAGTCACTCTGTCCCACACAAAAGGCAACTGGTGACGCGCTTCTCCTTTGTTTGCTCCTGACGGTGAATTATCGCCACTAGATCCACCGTTACTACCACATTTTATCTTTAGCACTATCCGCGAATGCTTATCCAGATTACCGTCCATGCCATCGACAACGTCATCGACAACGTCCTTTCCCAATCCCTTGTAAGATGGCGGATTGAATTCTTGTTGGTTAGAGGATTCTGAGTCATGACTAGCACACGAGTTAGCACTGGGACTATTGACACTTCCTGGACTCTTACTAGCATTTCCGGGACTTTTTATACCATCAAATTTCCCGAATTTACCGGCACTGCTTTCAGAACCAGGAGTAGCACTATTTTTTCGTTTACTCCCGAATTTCTTATGCATGTACTTTGTTTCACTATATTCCTCGATGTTCTCAGAAGTCGATCCGGAATCACAACTAACTTGTCTGGAAAGAGACGATTTCATAATTCCAGGAGATCCAGCAGAATCCAGGGAATCGGATTTATTTAAATCAATGCAATATTCACTGGTCAGAGACGATGCAGAGTTATTACTTTTTAAAGATGTGCTACTTATGCAATTGTCCACTTGGCTAGCACTGGACACCACAGGGTCAGAACTACTGTCCGGACTAGCTGTAGTGACTGCTGTATCAGCTGACATTCTAGTCACATGACAACTCGGAATGACCCGGAATTTGTTTATCATATTATCTGAGTCTTCAGGTGAAGTCGTCTTCTCAGCAACTTTTTTGTCTGTTATTTTTGTTTCCACTCCGATTTGCTCAGCAGCAATCGTTTCAGGGCACGGTAGAACAGAAGAGTTTGGAACAGTAATGTAGTGCATCTTGGCCATATGTTGTGTGTAGTCGTAGTAGAGATTATATGTAGTATTGCACATGACACAAGCGAATTTCTTTTCTTTGTTTGAATGTATAGTTTGGAGATGTTCTTCCAGAGCGCTTTCATATGTGAAGGACATTTTACAGAACTTACACGAGAAATTGTCTGACGTAGCAGAACAGTTACTACTCGAGTCTTGTGAAGATGGATGACTGTTTTGTGAGGAATACTTAGGGCCGGCAGGACCCTGTGGATAGTTGGTGGGGCCGCGATTGGGATCAAAGTTTTGCGATTGAAATGACGGACCGTCTGTCGCTGGATTGAAAGGATCCGTCATTCGAGGATGAACATGTTGCTTGCAGTGCCTTTTATAAGAACCAAAGTCATTCAATTGAAAGGTCTGCCCACATTCATGGCATTCTAGAAATTTTCTCTCCCCCGAACTTTCAACTGGCAGATTTCCTGTCTTCCTATCTTTATCTTCCTGGATAATTTTCCCATCTTTTTCCGTTGGATTTTCACAGAGCTTAGCCTCCTGGCTGTTGTGTACTTCCTCTTTCCTTGATTTTCCTCTCTCAATTGTGTCATACGGAGATTCTGGTCCTATGCCCATTTTGGGAACAGAATCGTTAGCATTCACATTATGCGGACTATGCAGATTGGGTTTCATGTGATCATGTGACACAACTGGTTGCTGCATGGCCGGTACTGGGGGTTCCTGAATGAAGGGTTTCTGATTTTCAGTTGTCATAAAATGTTGTGCTATTTGAGGGGAGGACTGCTGTATAGGTGTCGGGGCTTTAACATTGTAAGGAGGGCCCAGGGGAGGGTCCCTCATGGCTTTTGTGGCAGATATTGTTTGCACTATTGTATGTTCGGCACGTGGTTCAAAACCATGCTGGTTTCTGAAATGCTTCCTAAATCCATATGGACTTCCATAAGTCTGGCCACAAAGTCTACATATCAAATACAGTATGTCATTAGGGGAATGGTTTCCAATGATATTTTGTATGGGTTCGTGTTTTGATACATTTGCTGATCGCCTGGACGAGGATTGACGAGCATGATCCGACGACAATTCTGGAGATTCCTGTCTAGCCGACTGTTGGGCTGGTCTAGCCTGGGAGGAGATGGATTGCTGAGACATCATTGCTTGCTGAGAACTTTGCTTAGGCATTTGCTGTGGACTAACTTGCTGGTGAGAACTTAAGGCGTGATTGTATGGAGAAATTTGCTGATGATTCTGAGCTGATTGAGGTAGCTGTCTGCTCACTTTGTCTGGGACAGACTCCATATTTGGCATCGTATGTTGTTGTGTCATTGTGTTCTGATATGGATGACCTTGACTTCCATACATAGGAACAGGAAATCTTTGCCCGTTGCCACCTACTGCTGACGGGTAAATATCTGAATTGTGTACCGGGGTTTTGAACTGTGGCTGGTACCCCTCTTTTGAACTTGGTCTGGAGGTGGTACGAGGAGCCATTTCCTGTTTCTGCTGATGGGGCGGGTATTTACCCTCATGACAATATTTGTCTACACTGTGCTTCAAGTTATTTATGTGCATGCTTTTGGACATGACCTGATGCCTCGATTCCTGGTGACCGGGATACGGGGATGTGCGGGAATCATGAGGAACGGGATACAATGTCCGAGAATCATGTGGATACATCGTTCCGGAGCTGTACGCTACACTCATAGTCTCACTGTATTTAGGTTTTTTGCATGTCAAGTCTAGCGGTTGCTCACCACTTTGAGTGGGTGGGGCAATTCCACTACTATGTTTCTTTAGCGTCAAGTCTAGCACTGGTGGTGATGTGGTCTCTATTCCTTTGTTGAAATGCTGAGCCGGTTGACCAGGTAGGCTCTGATAATTTTGTACACTTTCTGGTTTTGGTCTCTGAGGATTATGATGTGGCCGACCTGTCTCCATTCTAGAAGTCTGAGGAAGTACAGGACTTGGTAGCGGTGGTCGAAGGAGTTTTGGTGATATGGGTTTGGACGACGGGATGACAGCTCCTGGCCTAATTTCTTGTCCTTTTTGAGGATGAACTGGGACTGGCATATGTACATTAAAACCATGAGGGTTAGTAGTAGCTGCTAGGTTACTGCGCGAGTATTCTCTAGGAGATGGGATGGGGGGATTTGATGGGTATAACTGCGGCATTCGAAACGGGGAATTTTGCTGGTAGTACCGTAGAGGTGGGGACGGCCCAAGAGCCATGGCTGATGAAACACCGGGATTAACATGAACTTCTTCCATGTTTTTGTTGCTGCGATATATTCGACCATGGTTTGGCACCTGATATGGAGAGTGACGGCTGCCGTGTAGTGAGCTTTGCATTGTATCTGCATGATGGGTACCTGACTTAGCGTTACTATCGAACTGTTTAGAATACGTAGAATTGTGGGGATTACTTTTGGGACACCTATGTGGTGAGTCCACGTTTTGTTCACACGAGACACATCGGCAGTCTCGGACTGAGATCTGGTGACCCACATGCTGTGGTGAGTATTCACTGTGTAAGACATGCGGATGATGTTGTTGATGTTGTTGATGTTGATGATGGTGATGGTGCTGATGCTGATGATGATGAGGGTGATCTGGTGCACTTGAACTCTTGTAGGAAGCTGCCAAAGAAGAACCGGATGGGGAATGCTGCTGAAATCTTTTGGGGGATGGAATCAGTTTCTGTTGGGGTGAATATGAAGATTTACTGTTAGGTCCTTGGTTAATGTCACTGGGTTTCCCCATTCCATGAGAAGCATATCCCTGATTGGTCTCTTTAAAAGAGGCCCCAGTGGGGTTCGGTGATTTACATTTTAAGTGGTTCAGAGAACCTGCCACCAAATTTTTCTGTGAGCTTTGCTGTTGCCGTAACAACTGTTCATGACTGTCCATGAAGAATTTGTCAGGTTGCTGAAATTTTGGGTAATGTGGCATGTCTTTACTATCGTATTTCTCGAGCCGCGGAGGACCTGGGGATGTACAACTATTATGAATGACGTTATGAAGGCTTTTTCTCACTCCCTCTTTTGAGTTATTGTTACTACTTTTTCCATCTCCAAACGTTTCGTTGACAGCATTTTTAATTATATTATCCATAATTGTCTCCACGCTAGATTTCTGTAGAAGAGTGTTTTCGCCGCTTTGTGGAGAAGTTTCTTTAACTGACTCTCCTTGTGTTGCCGGTGACAACAGGTTATTAATAACCTTGGACTGGTCCATGGTGTTATTTACAATACTTTGAGCACTGAAACTATTACTATGGCTATCGCGACCTTGAGCCCCACTAGCACTATACATGGGCATTTTGCTATCCTCACTTTTTGTTTCTGTTTTGAACATATTTTCCTTCACCAATTGTTCGTCCACCATTTTTTTATAATGATCCTGAAGTGTCATCATCGATTTTGCCATTTTTTGTGGTTCGTGCATATTGGTTTGTTCACCGGAATATTCACTCCCATGCTTTTTGCCGGAATTTCCCGGAAAGCTCCTTTCTAGCACTTTTTCGATGTGATCTTTTAAGTACATGACTTTCTTTTTCGAGAGACTCATGTCGTCACTCGCACTATTTTTTTGTTTATCATTAGTTTCGACACTTTCACTGAGCATGTTACCGCCTCCACTTCCTGGAGTTTTATTGTCACTGAGAGGACTTACTCTATCCTGTGGTTCCATCCCATGATTACTTTTTTCCGAGTTGCAATTTCTTTCCGTTTTATCACAAAGCTCTAGTATGTGAGTTTTACTCTCAGGATTGAAGTCTTTGTTTCCAACAGAAGAATCTAAAACCTCCTCGATCAAACACTGAAAAGTCCTGACTTTCTTTTTCTGCTCTCTGACAGTATTGTCAGCAGTATTCACTGGGTTATCTCCCTTGCTAACTTTTTCAGAAACATCATCACTAAGAATGTCCTCTTTCTGTGTAGCAGTATCAGAATCGTTTGTCAAGTTTTCACTTGGAGAATCATTCACTTTTGAGTTCGTTTTGTTGGAGACGTCCCCGCTATCATCCACACGTGGACATAAATTTGACGAGAATTTAGATTCGTCTCCAAAGTCACTAACTTTCTTTTTCTGAATTTCATGCAACAAATTCTCCCCAATTCTGTCTGGTCCAGAATGATTTTCCAGCTTATTATTCATATCTGTGTTTATAGCACCATTTTCTTTGCACTTGATGGTAGCCTTCCCTTTGGAACTGATCTTTGACATTAAGTCGTCAGTCTCCGAATTAAAATCAGCATTCAAAAGGTAGCCTTCTATCAAGTTATCAATCTTTTCTTTCATACAGGAACCTCCGACATTGATCATGTTTCCGCTGTTAATTGCAGAGTCATCCTTTCCGCCGGCGTGATGTTCCACTTTCGGCAGGTTCACCTTTATGCTGTCAATCAGTTCTTGCTGTGACATCTCCGACATGTCCAAATCAGAATCATTTGAACTCTTGGAAGATACCTGATTCCCCATCGGAAAGTGTCAGTGTCGTAGCATCTGAAAAGACATAAGGAAACAAATGTTAACATTCTAAACACTAAAAGAACTACAATAGACTGTTCCAAATTAGTAGTTAGGAACATACCATTTGGATTCATGGGGGTGGAAGTATAAAAAAAAAAATGAAATGGATACAAAAAAACCTCAACATTCAGAAGCAACAAATTTGCTGCCTCAAATGATAGGTGTTGACTTGACAATTTTTCTATTGCTAAACAGAGGTCAGAGGTGTGAGACTAAACACTCACCATTTGGCCCCTGTAAGCCAGATTTCTACATGTACAGTCTAACCTGTCTTAGCGACCCACTGAATTAAAGGAACACCTGTCTTATATGACCTAAATGAGTGGTTTCCAATTGTGCAACTGGGTCCAGTTTTAGTTAGGTGCTTGGGTGGTCTTAGTAGTTCAGTTCTACTGTATTATCAGCTATGATTGATAAGAAATATGTCAAAAGTAACGAAAAACAACATTGAAAACTTCTTAACCTTAATGGTCACCTGAGTAATGAATTTGGTTGAAACTGGCCTGCTGTTTCCTGACAAGAACCCTAAAATGTGAAATCCTATGGGAAATCTTTAACATTAGGGAGGGGCCAAGTATGACCCCAGGGCCTTCCCTTGAACAAACTTGAATCTACACCCCAAAAGGATGCTATATTCCAGAAACCAGCATATTTGGCCTTGGCAAAATTTGAACCTTTGTGGCCCTAGGGCGGGACCATTTTTGGACCCAGGGGGGTGCTTTGACAAAACTTTACTCATGTGACCTAAAAACTTGGGCTGAAATGATTACAAAGAACAATAAAACCTTGCCTAAAAACCACATCACTTAGAAGATCACCTCATTAATCAGACCAACTTTGCCCGTCACTTGGGTGGTCTTAACCCTTTCAACATCACAGACCACAATGGACTGGTCTAATACAATAGAAAAGAGTCTACCATTCTGATACTTGGGGTTGAAAGGGTTAATATTGAGGTTCCAATATGATTACCAATTATTAACCCTTTCAACCCCAAGTATCTTAATGGTATACTCTTTTCTATTGTCTTCGATCAGTCCATCGAAGTCTGGGGTGTTGAAAGGGTTAAAATACAATTGAGCAAAACAACTAAGGACACTATTGTCCCTTGCAAAATATTCAGATGAACGAAGCATTCAAAATTACTGACACATACCTTCCATGATGGCCAACAGAATTTGTAAATTATATTCCCAGCAAATATTGTTATGAGGCTAAGCATATAGGTCATTTGTATCCTGATAAACTAGGCTCCTATGTCCAAGGTCTTAAAACTGTCAACGATTTCTACAGAACTCACTTCAGCTCTCAACACGCTACTTCTGGTAAACAACAATTTATGTGGAGCAAGAAAGAAGAACAACGAATGACCTTGACCTTTAATAGTATTGTTTCCCTTCAAATGCGACAATTGGAATTTCAAAAACTATGAAACATGTCTCAACAATTATCCGTCATCACGAAACTAGAGGCATATCCATCGACAAATCGACATCAACAAACAAAATTAATATTCATTTTCTTCCCCATAATTCATAGGTATTAATACATTGTGGTTAATTAGGTGACTCTGTTAAAAATATTGTCAGAAGCAACGTGGGAGTGGTGAACGATTTAAAATCTGTTCTATATACACTGTACATCTAACGCTTTTTCTTTTCAACTCACTACATCTGTTCATGACCTAATACTAAAATATTACTCGCTTGTTGGTTTGGTTGGTTTTATCGTTGTTGAACATCCCACTGAGGATCTTTCACTTACATGGAGACGTCACTGTGTGCCGATGAAGGGCAACAAATTTTGCCTATGCTCGGCACTTACCGGTATGGTTGCAGAGCAGGGAGGGTTCTTTAATGTGCCACACCTTTTGGGACAAAAGACCTTGGTTTTAACTCTCTCTCATCTGAGACAGGGAAAGCCAACCACACAGCATGGCTTGGGCTCATAGCCGGACAATAAAATCAGCCCATGCATGGATTCAGGATATTTTTCAGGATGCGGGGTTGGGGTCAATATTTTCCAGGGGGGGGGTCCAACTTGTCAAAAAAGAAAAACTCAACCCTGTTAAAATGAGTATCTAAGCACAATTGGCCAATATTTGTATATATTCTGCAAATTCCAGGGGCAGTCCCGGACCCCCTCTCCTCTAGATCCACATATGCAGCCATTCTATATTCACATTTCTTTTTTGATTAAGAGGTAACGTAATAGAGAAAACTTTGAAAATTGAACTTTTTTTGTCATTCATGCACAACTCCTTGGACTCAAAAGACCCAAAAATAATGATTTTTTTCCTTTTAGATGTTCTCCTTTGGTTGTTCCACTGTAAAGATGGTTAAAATCAAATTTCTTGGTCTAAAACCATTTCCAGAGTTTACATCTGTTCAAATATCAAAAGGTGACATGTGACAGTGCGAGCACGAGAACAAAACAAAAAGGACTGATTCGTGATTGCAGGTCAAATTATTGATCCAGAATTTGATATAAAGGTTCAAATAAATCAACGGAAAGTAATGCCATATAAGGGCGGCAACGGGTCTTCTGGGTGCCATGTAAACGAAGAGACAAGAAATTCACTTACTTTGGGGAGTCATGAGGGTGCTAAACATCTAGGGCATTTCTACGTACAATGGTCATCGAAAAAACAAAACGTCATGTTGATATGTATACAGTCAACTTCACTTATAACGACTTCATCGGGACTGGTAAATCTGTAAATTTACCTCTTTATATCAAGAGTTTCGTTGTTTCAGGTTTCATATACTGTAAATCCAGTTTTATTCGCGAGAATTTTATTTTCACGTAATTACGCGAGAGCATTTTACTCGCCAAAATAAAGTTCTCGCTAAATATACTGACCTGATATTAACATGCATCAAACAACACAAACTTTTAACTTACACTCGCGAAAATATAGTATCGCGAATAATTGCATGACCATCGATTCGCTAAAATAAAGTTCCGCGAAAATTTCTGGATTTACAGTACATTAAAGATAAACATAGGGGACTCGGAGATTTTGTTTGTTATTACTGGAAATTCGTTGTTCTTGACTTCGCTATTCTCGAAGTTCATAATTTTCCACAAGGTGACAAATTATCATTTACTAGAGTATTATTCATAATACTTTTTTCATAATTCTTACATACACAATGAGAAATTATAGTTTGTCCTATAAATGTAATCTGAAATGTGTGGCTTCCATAACTGACATTTTAAATTTTATTGCATTTGAAAGGAATAAATTTCAGTTGACAGTTCACATCTTAATTTAGAAATTTCCAAGCCATAAATTTGCCGCTCCTATCAATATTCAAAGTTACTAGGACACTCCAAACAGTGTCGTTGTAGAGACTTGCAGCATACATGTATAATGAATTATTAATGTATTAGTGGTGCATGATTAATTTGTCTGTGTGTGGTTTTTCATTTCAATTTTTAAATTTTTTATACATGTATTTGAATATCTTAAGGGAAGTGCAACCTATTAATCCTTTCACCCCCAGGTTTCAGAGTGGTATGCCCTTATCTATTGTCGTAGGCCAGTCCATTTTGGTTTTTATGGTGTTGAAAGGGTTAATGGTGTCCATTGTATAGGACAATACACTGTTAATCTTTATCAATTGACAAGCAAGCAAGAAGAGATCAGCCACACAGTTGATCTTGTATTTCATAATGTTAGATCGCAGAAAATGATAATATTAATGTTCCTCCTGGTTTTAATTTTCAGAAACTTCATAGAAAGAAAGGAAAAGGTGGTGGTATAGCTTTACTCATTAAAGCTGTGTACATTGTATGCCACGCCGGCGACATTCTGAGCACCCCCCCGGCACACAAAGTGTCATGAAGCAATTTATTTCCATTCAAGCCCTGACACCAACACCCCATCATTATATATTCTCTGTGGGCTGCTCTAGGTTTTTTATGACGTTTATCTTAAGATTGCTGAATTTGATGATGTACGTCCTTTCTCAGGATCCTCAGTAGATGTAGGCCCAGAGCCATCTTTATCAGAAAAAAAATAAGTAATAAAAAGCTGGGATAAAAGTAGGCCCTAGAGACCGTGAAACTGATTTACTGTCTTCATAAAATGCACCTTGATTTCACCAGGGCCGTAGGAACTGCAGGAACTTCGGGGCAGCACCCCCAAAAGAAGAAGAGAGGGAGAGAGGAAAGTATGAAAGAGAAGTAAGCCTACTAGGTTTTCAATCACACATTTTTGTAGATCTATAACGAGAGAGTGATTATTTATTAAGATGCAATATATGTTCTACATCCAAAAACAAATGCTTCTCTCTCCGCCAGTTGAATCTATGGGCTAACAGTACCCCGCCCCTCCCCATCTCAATTTCGTTTCCTAAACGGATCTGTTAACTAATTAGGGCTCTTTCAAATTAAATAAAATGTTCTTTTGGAAAGTATTAAAGAAAGGATCTAAGAAAGTCATCTGATCATAATGAATGAATTAGGCACAGAAACAAAACATACAGAAACTCAAGAAAGACCTACTCATCTTTAGGAGCTTTGATTTGGAATATATAGGCTATATTATTATTCTATCTTTACAGTTACATGTACTTTTCACAACAATATATTCAATCATACAAAACTCAAAAAGTTTGTGTTCAAGCTTCTAAGATATTTTGACTGGACTATTGATAATGAGTTGAAAATTTGATTGAAGCTCTACGTCAGTTTGCCTAAGTGATAATTATACCTGCCCAGGTGTTAATATATCTTCAAAACAAAGAACAAAAATTAAGGAAAATAAAGGTTACACGTTTTAAAACATGAGTATATCTATCGGGAAATCAAGATCAATGTCAAGATTTCAAAGTCAACTGTTGTAAAGCGTGATTTCTGTGTGCCAGAAACTGACGCAGATTCTCACTTTTTTTTTCTCTGCTTCATTAGAAGGCAAGGAAGTTAGAGGCCCAAACTACTCACCTGAGCAACATGAGCATATGCAGAGAGATCAAAGACATTTGCTGATAATGTCCAACAATGACAAAGTCCAAAATAACATCAAACACAAGCAAAAAATATGATTTTCAAATGGAACCCAAAAACAACACTTCTTCACACATCCTTCTTGATCACTCAGATGTATGTAGTTTTTCACTCAATGTAGCACTTCTGAAGAAGTAATTTCTCAAAGGAGGGTACCCATCCGGGCCTATTTTACCCTGCCCCTTTTCCACCCCTGGTTGGATCCAACTGAAAAACAAGAACACTTGTAGGGGACCATTATTACTTCAACCCTGTAAAAATTCATCAAAATCCCTGCAGTGATCTGAAGAAAACAAAAATGTGAAAAATGACAAAGGACATACAGAGGAACAATGGATGGAGACTATGACTATAAATCACTTGTGGCTTTGGCACAGGTGAACCAAAAATCAACTAGAGCTGCCCTAACAGGACTTATACCCCCGTGGCAGCAAAGTTGGAGAAAGTGTTTATCTCACTGAGGCTTACTCTGAAACATGACTAATAACATTTCAATAATTTAAGACCCTCCAAAGGTCATGGGCAACTAATGAAAACATTCTAAAAATATTGAAGTATCAACATTGTAGACCCACAGATACTTCAGTTATGGTGCAGAAACCATTTTCAAGGCATGGAGTCATGTGACCTTGACCTT
>JACSZP010078633.1:0-14616 GCA_016161895.1 Pinna nobilis
GATGTTATACAATTGATCACTATGTTTCCACTTAAGAATTCATTGTGTAACTTTCTACTAGCAGTATTATACCACGAAAAAGGTTTTATAAACTTGTAATTTAATTGTCACAACCGCTTTCTAATCTTCAATACACTGGTAAAGATAAATAATAAACAGTATCTTCCCTTTCCGGTTATCTATAGGCTGCATAAAAAAACACACACACACACCAAGTGCAATGCTAGGGTTCGAATATTAAACATTTATCTTAATTTTGACAAGGTATATCATGTAGGGTTATTCAAAGTTACAGTCGGATATAAACTGTCACTTAATATGCACGCTATGCTCAAATTAAATCTTTGTGACCACTCATATTAAAGCGTTACTTAAATCATGACTCTTTCATATAAATAGAATATAATTTCTGATGTAGGACCTGTATCACATTCCACTCAAGTACACTGGGATTGTACCTTAAGTTGTTGTCGATCTACCGATCCGTAAATACAAAAAGTTTACATCTAGCAAGAAATGCATGAACATTTTATGTCATTTGAATGGATGATATATCTATCCTTGATATAGAACTATGCAATGCAATGCAAAACAAATTACCGTAGAACAACACCGCATGGGTCAACGACGTTGAATTTGACAGTGTATGAACATGCAATGTCAGTGTGAAAAACTTATACTATAATTGCATTTTTAAAACATATCCGGTAGCTGTTCCTCTGATCAAAACATCAACGTCGATGTCATGTCTATTATACTGTTTTCTTTTCTTAATACGATTATCACTTTATTAATAGTGTGTCCTTTTCAATTATGACGGAGTTAAGACATACAATATGCATTATTTCTACTTCTATAAGAAAATTGCTGCGTACTTCTTTCATATTCTGTGCCAACAAAATAAAACCCTCCAATCTAATTTTAAACTTGGTCGTTTAAATGATTAGCATTTAAGTCACTACACGAAAACGTAATACAATCATCAAGAACAAGATTTGTCGGTGCATGCACAATATATGTGGAAATTGTAGACGTTGGAATGCATAACAAATATAGAAATTGTAGTGTTATGCGTCATCGACAATTGACAGTTTGACAAGAATTGAAGAGTCACCTACGGTAATCTTAGATAGTATCTTGTCTTTAGCTAGGGTTTCATTTTTTCATTTTTTTTTTTGGCATGTAAAGCTAAATAAATATTTAAATAGTGAGCATAATAAATATTGACATACAAACATTACAATAACCACTGCCTTCTCCCTTACAATTCATATCTATAATTAATGCAAGATAAAAAAAAAAGCATTACTTTTCCAAAGTATTGATTTTCCATATATTTCCGACATCTATGTTTCGTGTCATCTCGAAAGTTTCAGGTCGGCGCTTTTAATTCAAGATATGTTCTGACTGTTTTCCAATATTGTTGTTCATGTTGTTGTACCTCAACGTGTGCCGGTTGAGGGCGATACATTTTTTCTATGCTCGGCACTTACGACCGTACAGCAGGGAGGGTCCTGTAACGTGCCAACACTTACTGTGACACGGAACCTCGGTTTTTACTGTCTCATCTGAAAAACAGAGACGGCCAACAGCAGCGTGGGTCTGATCGGATTCGAACCCCGGACCTTCGATTCGGAGTCGAATACGACAACTACTCGGCCACGGCACCCTTTCCCTTTTGTCTTAGTAAACTAAAATTGAGGACTTAGAGGTATAAAAACACAACCATTTGTCTCATAAAGCCAAGACAAATTTGTTTTATCAAAGACCAATGTAATATGGTCGATAAGGTAAAAATATTTTAAGTCATTAGTATTGCCAGATCTTTCTTACAATGAAATATGAAGGTCTCTCTGTTGGAAAGTTGTATGAACACTAGTAGGACTACCACTGTCAATGAATAAATACAATAAGTACAATCTTCTTTTCAAAGTTTGATCTACCGATTGGCAAAATGTCAAGGTTTTCCTCTAGACAGACAATTTGCATGAACACTTCATGAACACTTCATGTCATTAATATAATTATGGTATCGCAAATGTGGATCTAAACAATATTATGCAAAACATATTACAGTAGACCAAAGTGTTCTGGCGTTAATACAAAACCTGATAAAGACGACAGCAAAGAGAAGGGTAATTTAGCAATACTCAGATCCACGTCCTTGATTTTGACAGTATGTGAACAAGCGATGTCAGTGTGTACTACTTACACGTTACCTGACAGTTTTAAATACATACTTGGTAGTCGAATTTTCCTTTTATCAAAGAGATGTCTCATCTACAATGCTGAATACTTTGTCAGACCTGATTATAAGTTTGATAATGCGATCCCCTGTATAATATTAGCAAATCGCACTGACCGTTCGACGTTTTTAATCGTGTCGGCTTCATGGTAATCAGCCATTCTTTTTATTCACTTTGAGATGATTTGACGTTTAACGTACTTATTTCATATGTTGTGCTCTTAAGATCAAGACCCACACTTTTTGGGGTTCATTAGAGCCCCATAGGTTAAATGCACATGGATATTTGTGTCTAGGCGGGGTCCTTTGCGGTTGTTGTCTTCCTCAGTCCATTTGGGGTTTTTCCACGCAAGTTATAACTCAAATTATAAAGCATCTAAACTAAATGGTCATACTTACTACAACTTTAATCTATTCAGAATGCAAAACATGAAACAAGCTGAAAAGGTATGCCTTATTTTCTTTGTTATCTTTTCATGTGTCTGTTTATGCCCATGGTATGATAAAAGACGAGAGCGTTATAGATCTTAACGGATGTGTCAACTGTGTATCTAAATTTAAAGCTCTGTCGTTTAAATATTCAATATTTACTTCAGTTCACAGGTACGCTAGACAATCGTCGAGAACAAAATCGGATAGTGTATACATAAAATATGTGGATTATATCTTACACGTTGGTAACATAACATCACTGACAGTCATAGACCTTCAGAAATTTAGCATTTTGACAATAAAAATGTCGCATTGTACTTTTTCATTCCAAAGAACAATTCTTAATGACACACATTATGCCCATAAGTAAGTTAATCCCCGAGCGTACTATTTGTCGTCGTTTAATATTTTGTTTGTATGTTTTTTATCATTTCATTTACTTATCTTTCTTGTCATTTTACTTTTTGTTTTCGTAATTACTTTTAAAGTATTTCATTAAAGGGTCAACATTGGGGTCAATTAAAATTTAGCTATTATATGTGTATATTAATATATGTATGCAATTTGATTTAATCTCCTTGTAGGGGTCCGCGTGTTAGAGAACCCTCACTATTCAAAGGTCATGGATGCCAAGTATGGGCAAAATGTGTTGCTCTTAGATTGCTTTGGTGACCTCTCCGTATGAATGAAATACACGTACATTGGACGTGTTGAAAACATCAATATAATAACAACAACAGCAATGACAACAATAGAACAACAAAAAACAACAACAGCAACAACAGAATTTCGAAATTACTCCAAAATTTTGTTCACAGCCACGTCCTGTTAGTGAAAGAATTGTAGTTAAATGCTACTGCAATTATGAATATTAAAAAAGACATCGAGTCTGCAATACTTTTTCAACTTAAACTTTGAAAAGAATATACCAAATTAGTTTTTTAGAAATCGGATATTTCGATAAGGGGCCTATGGGGAAACAATTGCTCGAAATCTCAATAAATAGTGAAGAAAATTAAACCCTCATTTATGTTATATATATAGGTTGAAATATTTTGAAAAAAAAAAACAAACAAGGCCTAATGATACATATTCCTGGATTCAAAATTCGTGTCTCAACTCAATCTCTTGGTTGTGCACATTTGAATTTAAAATATTTTTGATCACAAGTTCACATATTTTTTTTTTGTGTTGAACATGCGACTTAAGAGTTATACAATTATATGGAGACTTCGTCTAATGCAGGTGTGAATAATTAAATTTTGGGTTTATTAAACAACACCAATGTCGCTTCTTTGACAACATTTGCTTTTAACGACGCAGCTCGGTTAACTACCTCCTATTAATTCAGGAAAATTCTGTCGCCTTTGCATATAGATCTCGAACCAATGATCATGTGGTTACAAGGTGAACAAGCTACCACAAGATCATGATGTCGTTTTTGAAGCAATACAAGGAAGAGAATTTTCGGTATTACTTAACTAATATGAACCCTTGCATAAGAGTTCCCGTAGCCCTTTTAGGATTCCTCTGTTCATACGCCGAAAACACATTTGGATCATCTTCGTGTGTTGGAAATAGAAAAACGATTTCAATTATTAGACGTGCCACGTCCTAAGTTATTATTAAGTTAACTCAGTATTTGTTCATGTAGAGTTTGTACCAAAATGTTTAGCAGGGAGTTATGCAATGACTTCTATTTACATGACATCATCTATATCTTCCAAAAAATAAGTATTTACAAACATATTGTTACAGTTACTGCAACCCTTACGCCTTGTTATTCTTATTCAACATACTTCAAAATGAGAATAAAGCGTATCCCTGAGACGGTGTACAGAATATCTTGTTCATGTCCGTATAAACATTACGAGAATAAGGTGTATACTTATGTATGAAAATAGTATGTAAAGGAAAGATCCACTCTATTGCCTTGAATAAGGTGGTCGATCGATCATATTTCAATCATACTCATTTATCATCGAATGTTATCAGCATGCGCTAATGGTCGTTAAGGTGTTTACACCTTCTGTGAAAAGGTTTGTCGATTGAATTTTCTACCTATTGAAAGGAGAACATGGCATGATTTTTTTTTTACTTTTGGGAAAGTAGCCAGTTTAGTTCCATGTTATAATGTTCATCTCGATTATTTGAGGTCAGAAGCTTTGCTCGAATATACTTTATGACTGTTATCTCAATCTCTGCACCAAGATCTCGTGACACAATACCAAGTGTCTCAAGTAACTTCATAGACTGATATGTAAAGCTTATATTCTGGAGCGTCATGTTAAACAATATTAGAAAAAGAAAACAAGATTGAATTCGGAAACAGGTTTATTAATTCTATTTTCAACTCAAATAAGTTAAGGAAACTAACAACATCATTGCAAAAGAAAAGACCGTGTATTATACCGTATAACTGCGTAGCCTTAGGGGTTATCTAGCTGGTAATTCTTTTTCAGAGAGATTACGAAAAGTTAATTAAGTAGAACACAGATTATTTAAATTCAATTTAATCAGGAGGGAATTTTTTCTTTGAACTGTCCCTGCTTTAAGGTGACAATTAAATACCTTGCGTAACATTTAGATGTTAAGAGACTCTTCTCTAATTAAAATAAAAATGTCATAATTGTCGAGAATTTCCCAAATCTTTTGGCTATTCATTTGCATTCTGTAACGCCTTAATATTAGTGAAAATTCCTGATTTGAACGTTTATAAGCAACACGATGAACAAGGAACTTTACTGAAATAGCCTCAAGTTTAAACATAACAATGGTTAAATAATGATAACACATTTCAATTGATGATCAAGTAATATAATCTATTTATTCGTTTCTAAGTTAAAGGGAGGTAACACATTTTTTTACAACAACACTTACAGGAAAATTTAATTCCTGTTCATGTGTAGTAACAACGCTTTGAGGCGGACCTGTTTATCTGATTGATCGGGGACAGACATCGCTAATATGAGTTCAGCCTGTGTAAACCCATTGTGTGTGAGAAGTTTGTCAACTTACCCATGAATCTTTGTTTGGTTGTGTGTGGAATTGATAAAATATTTTAGCAAAAGATCGTGTTATTATATACTTTCGGTGGATCACAAAAAATCAATTTCATATACATGTGCATCAGCTTTTGATATGACAAAAAAAAAGATATATTTCCAGTGTGAGTTCCACCTATAACAAAGTAGATCGGGGATAGCTTTTTTAACAGACATGCCATGTCCAGCGTGCTGCCAAATATGTTGTATATATGATATATAGTTGTAGATACCAGCGCAGTGTAAAACTGGTATCAGACTGTAGCATTTTGGAGAAGAATAGTTTTTGTGGCACCTTAGTATAGTGCTCTACTTCTGAGAGGTCGCGTGTTCTGGCCTTTCCTGTTGAGACATTTAAAACTTGTATCTTCATTTCCCAATAGCCTAAAATGCCGGGCATGATCTATACATTGAAAGACATTAATTGACTGATTTGAAAAGCTGAAGATTCTTTAGAAAGACAATAAATAACAGCAAGCTCGAGACACAATTTGATGATATCCAAACATAAATAATACGTAAGTAATATTTCCACACTGTTCCTGTGTGAACAATACGTAAAATATCTGATACATGCATGTACAACCCCTCACCAGGCCTCATCACACATTATATCTGGAAATATTAGGAAAACTACCGAATAATAGGAATTATCACTTTTTTACTTTGAACTTTACCACCTGCAAACAATTACCCATATTGTATCATAAGATACTTTTTAAACACCGTATCGTATAAAGTGGCATTGCCTTTTAATAATAAAAAATCATTGCAATGTTTCCTAAAAGACTAGTATCCTGAATAAACTTGGTGTTCAACTCGGCTTATTGTTTGTTGATTTTTCAGTAATAATTCTTTTTGCAGCGACTCCAGAAAAGGTTAATTGAATTACTTAAAAACCATGACTATTCTATTCATTTTAGCTAATTTTCTTTAATTGCCATTCCTCAAGAAAAGCGTTGTTCTCGGATACAAATTTGCTCTGCGCTAACAGAGTAGAATAGAAGTGACATTGATTTTGAATAGAAAGCATCCAACGCCAAACATACTTGACCGAATTTTACCCAAGGAAACTTTAATGGAATTAGGCATCCGCAAGAAGTCAACAGCTAAGTTTAACATTCTATAAAAACCTCTTGAGTTCGATAAAATCGCCGTGATCAATCACAATATTAAAAGGTAGTGTTCGATTTGTTCTAAAGGTATAGACACGCAAAAGAACCCCCATTTCTCAATTTTAAAGCCGTTTACCGGTGAAGCGTAAAACGCAATTGCCGAGTTTTATGTAGAATCTTCCTTCAAGAAGATTCAAACTGCAGTGGTACAATTTTGCCTTTCATTTAAGTAGTATTTAAATAAATACCTTACCAAAATGACATTTATTTTAAACGGAAAGTGCCTCACTTATGGTACGGATGTTATACACTTTATCACCAAGCTTCTACTTAAGATTTCAATGTGTATCTTTCTACTGGCAGTATTATTTCACAAAGATTTTTATAATCTTGTAATCCATGTGTGTTCAATACCTAAATCAATAATGGGCTATATCTTCCCGATCCGGTTATCTAGGCTGCTTAGAAAACCACCCCATCTGAAATGCAAGGGTCCGAGTATGAAACTTTCATTATTATTTTGACAAGGTAAATTTCGGCAATAGGAATAAAGAAAGCTAATTTAAAGTTACAGTCGGACACATACTCTCTTTTTTTTAACAAGTATGCTATGCTCAAATTAAAATTAATCTTTGTGACTTCTCAAATAAAAAGGCCACTTTAATCTTGACTCTTTTCTGTGCTGTGTCGCAAGTAGATATAATCAAAGCCGGTAAACAAATCAAATCCCATGAACTGTTTTTCTAACTTTTCGGGGTAGCGCAGTGGTTAGTGCACTCGCTTCACAAAAATGCGACTCGGGTTCTATCCTCGGATCCGCCTAGGTCCGAGTAATATTTCAGATGATATGGCAGTTGCAACCTCGGATGCGTAGGTTTTCCCTGGGTATTCTGATTTTGTCCCAAACCAATAAACGCCGCACGCTGACATCAAGGTCAACGAGAGACTGAAATATGGTCGACATATTGGCGTTTGCTAATCGTCGTTAAATACATTTTAAGCTTTAAACGTTTTAAAGTAATTTGTACCTTATGGTAAGAAGCTAGATAATTAGTTCAATCATCGCATTTGCCGACTTTATCTATTTCATTGAAAGCACAGTGTATATCAACTGTTTTTCCTCGATTTTACTTAGTGCTTCGGATTTTGATTTATCAAGGTAACGATCGAGTGTGAATTGATTAGTAAATTGACGGGTCATTGACAGAGGTAATGGGAGTTATCCCCTGAATTCTGTTTTCTTATATCTACATATCACACGGTTTTGGAAAGGAGTAATCTGAAAACAGAATTTCAATATGATGAGAACGTCGTTTATACAAGAACGAATACTCGACATACGAATAAAACTTCATGTATAAGGTTCGAATGCTAGAAATGATCCTTGCTCATGACCACTTGAACGTTCATTTTTGTCTTAAGACGTTACAACCGTCGACGTACACATTATTTCAAAATGGCGCAATGTTTAAGACAAAGTTTGAACTCTAGGGCTCTTTGTCGGCATTCGACGACTTATCCGAATTAGTCAAAGGTTATTGGGTGGGACGTAAAACAAGAAGAGAATAATAATCACCGAAAGATTTTCTTTTTCTACGGGCCAGTAAGCCAATCAGGTATTTCCTATGAATATCGAAATACATATTTCCTGATAACAAATTTTCAATCAAATCGTGCATTACTATAAATCAATTGAGCCACAACACTTATTCTTGTTTTGCGTTGTTTATTAGTAACTTTAGAACAGATCCCCCCCCCCCCCAAAAAAAACCGGATGTACATGTATGTATGTATGAATGTGCGTGCGTGCGTGCGTGCGTGCGTGCGTGCGTGCGTGCGTGCGTGGATGGATGGATGCATGCAAGGATGCATGCATGCAGGCAGGTAGGTGGGTAGGTAGGTAGCTAAGTAGGTAGGTACTTACGTAGGTACGTACTTACGTACGAAGGTACGTAGGTAGGTAGTTCATTCGATTGTCTGTCTGTCTGTATTTATGTATTTATCACGGTATGTATAAAGGTAGGGAGTTAGGTTTGCTTGTAGATAGGTAGGTACGGTCGCCTCTGCACAGGTTAGACCACACGATCTCAAATTCTTTGACGTAAGAGCTGAACCAACCACCTATTATAGTAGCAAGGAAAGTGAAGTAATGTTTCCCCATCCGAGACGTAAGCAGGATAATTTTTATAGGGTTGAAAGAAATACATGTAAAATGTGAAAATGAAATATTTATTTCGATACGTTTATGCAGTACTTGTATATATTAATTAGAAAATTTAGAACTACGATGTAAAGTTTACAATTAGAAGGTTTAATAATGATTTATTTCACATTGAATTCCTCACATTTTTTGAAAACATAGTTGTGGGAATGCGCTATTAAGACCAACCAAGTGACTGGCTAAAAGTTGTTAATTTCAATTCAATTTTATTCTCTTATCACCATAGTCAGTACAATGGTATACAGAAATTCATAACTTATTGCATTACAAACACAAATGTATGCATGTGTACATGTAAAGAAGAGTTTAGATGTATTTATGTAAAAAAAAAAAGAAATACGTATAAGACTTTAGATATTGTTCATGTTTATTATCTAATGTACTTTGAGGGGATAATTACATAAATTTAAATAGGGGAAATTTATAATTATTGCGATTTTGCAAACGTGATTAAGCACATCTTTATAAATACATGTATATGAATTTGTATTATTTGGATGTGTATAATTTGATATAATCAATAATTTCATATAAGTATGTTTAATCAACTTGATTTTTATAGATTGCATAGTAAACATCTAAGTGGAGAAGCATAACGTTGTGGTCTGGGGGTATGTTGCATCCTCCGTATGCGCATTGTTGGGCGGTTGCCGCTTCTGGTTGGTAAACTTCTCCATTTACTTACAGAGTATCGCGCACTGGTTTAACGTAGATCTTTCATTATCGGGTAAAGGCATGCATGAATTTGCTCTATCTGGTCTGGAAACTGTCGATTGACTTGGTATCGCTTTCCCCGGTTTGTTCGCACTTTTGATAACGGTATCTATGTATAGCTGGTATATGGATTTTGCGTTTATTGGTCTGGGACTGTCTATGAATTGCTTGCCAAACTTATATAAGCTCGTAAACTCAAACCCATGGTCTAGTTCAAGTAAATTGCAGAAACAATCTATGAGTACTAATTCGGTATTTTCCTCCTGAGATTCTGGAATACATGAAAAAATTAAATTATACTTCATTGATCTGCATCTGAGATGAAGGGCCTTATCGGTGATCGTTTTCAATTTTCAGTTTACTGATAAATGAGATGGTCTTCTAAGTGAGCTTAAGACAACCATAAAGAGTGATAAACTGACTGAATTTTTAATGGTTTTAGTTGGTCTGATTAGTGAGGAGACCCCCAAGTGAGGTGGTCTATCGGCGAGGTTAACTGTAACCACGTGTGTTTAATTTCAACTTTTGTTAACTAAAGCTTTGGCCTTAGAAAAAATGCAAGTTGTTTGCTAGAAATCGTACTTGTAGAATTATCAATAATTAATGATATATAATTAAAAAATCTAATCCACGCTGAAAACATATGTACCCTATATAAATTTTCTAGTGTTCTTATTAAAAGAAGGAAAGGTTGAAGACACCGAGGCGATATTAAAAAATCTCATGAGTATATTGACTGATGACGCCATGACAAAATAGTGACAATACTACAGAATAATGATATACGAAGCAAAACATTTGTCGGCAGAGAAAAAAATGGTAGCTGTACAATTATCATTCATGTCAGGCATAGGACAAAAAGCATTTAAAGGAGTTTGTCCACGTCTATATATGAATAAAGATTCCTTAGACAAACGTTAAACATTAAAACTATAGTTTGCAAGAAACGATAAAGTTTGCCCCTTATAAAGCGCGCAACATATTTCGTTCCATAAGTGGATAAAATGAATGCAGTCAGCTTCAAGAGTCCATTGGTAAGTGTGAAACTTTAAGTATAATTTATCCGTTACACAGTGATTACACCGGTATACTAGACATATGACAGCTGGTATACTTTTTCGGTCGTTGTGGTTTTCATTTTTTTTTTTAATAAATATTTACTGTACATAATATGTATCGTTACACGAGAGAATGTTCCAGACAACTGGCTATATAACTAAGTGGCTGGTTTTCTCGACGTCCCATTCACATTATAGCTTCTGCTGCTAGAGTTATTTCGCTTTGGTAGACATTTGCTTACACAACTGCTAACGCCAATAAGTGTAGAAAGTATAGAAAGAATTTGTCGCCCTTCACCGTCACATGGTAACGTTTCCATAAAAGGGAAATATTCTTGAGTGGGACGGTAAACAAAAATACAATACAATAATATACAATCAATAGGCCTATATCTCCATACATCACTGGTGGAGAACGGTTCGATAAGAAAAGGGTCGCTTATAATTGTTGTAGTTGTTGTATTGTTATTTAACATCCCGCTCAAGAATATATTTCACTCACATTGAGACGTCACCATGTGCCGGTGAAGGGCAACAAATTTTGCCTATGCTCGGCCCTTATGGTCGTAGAGAAGGGATAGTTCTTCAACGTTCCAACATCTACTGTGACACGGAACCTCGAGTTTGATTGTCTCATCCGAAAGACAGGAACCCCAACCGCAGCGTGACGCTACGCGGATTCGAACTTCGGACCTTTCAACTCGAAGTCGAACACGCTAACCACTCGACCACGACGCCTCCGCTTATAACTGTTTATTCTGCAGTAGGTACAATGGTCTGATTTGCTAATACGGTCAGTCACCGATTACCGGATGAAGATATAGGGCTCACGGCAGGGATCAACAGTGGACGATTACGCCTTCTAGGCGCCTGATCCAACCTCTGGTGTGACTAGGGGTCCATGTTTGTCCAACTCATTATGTTTGTCTTTCTTATAGGAATCATGAGATCGACCAGAGATTGTCATTCCACATTTTTATTGATACATTGCTGTGAATTTACACAGATAAAAGACATATTTTTAGTCACTGTAAAACCTATACAAAGTATATTCTTCTTCAAATTTGTTTTTTTTTTTTTTAATATTTTTCTTTGATTGAGAGGTTCGGGGATGCGGTTGGCTGTTTCTGTCTTTCGGATGAGACAGTAAACTCCGATGTCTCGTGGCACAGTGTGTGTCAGCACGTTAAAGATTCTTCCCCTGTCTACACCTGTAAGTGGCCAGTATAGGCAAAATGAATCTCCTTTCATTGTCGCACGGTGACGGCTCCATAGAAGTGAAAGAATCTTGAGTAGAATGGCAAACAGCAAAACAATTCCGTAAAATACAATCTATAGGCCTATATCTCCATATATCACTGGTAGAGAACTGTTCGCTGGGAAAAAAGGGCCGCTTATGATTGATATATTTACAAAAGTAAAAGACATCCATTTTTAAGCCTGTAAAGCCTATACAAGTTATATTCTTCTTCGAGTCTGGTTTTTCATATATCTCTGTTGGCTATATTCACATGGGAAAGTATTACTTCTAACTGGATGACTTGGTAGGTGTAAGACTGCATGGTTCCAAGTAGATAGAATTCATGTCAAGTATGTCTATATAATCATGCACTGACATCACTTCTTCAGCATTAGGATCCTCTGATTGTGGCGACTGCTCTTGTCTTGCGCAGACCAATTCATCTATACGTTAAAATAGATATTAGAAAAAAAATTAAAGTTCATGTTTATCCATACTTAGATATAAACGGACATGCAATTAGGCACACCACACCCACATACATACATACAGACAGACATACATACATACATACATACAGACAGACAGACAGACAGACAGACAGACAGACAGACAATTTTTCACAGGCGAAATAGATGATAAATAACAATAATAATATTAGTAATATTATAAAATTAAATAGTAATTGAATACTGTTTTTCCTTACAGCTAGTTCCAACGCTTTCATGTCCTCCTCCATTTCTTGTCAAATGTGTCATCTTTCTAAACAAGAATCAAAATACATTTATTACATTGTTTTATATATATAAAACAGTACTTAATTATCTCATTTGATCGTTTGATTTTAAACAAAAGGTGTCACAGAGGACCAGATACCAGGATCAAAAACCATTTTAAGACAGTCTTAAGAATTTACCCAACTTCAGTAATATTCTGGTCGATAAACAGATTCTTAGACCAACCTCTTATCTGCTGACAATATTCATATCTATGGTACGTGGTAAAATACAGTCTTTCTCGTTAGTGAAAATGTCGGGCGACTCGCCCCAGGTGAAATACATGGGTAAACAGATCGTCCAAGGGACGCTGCAAAAGGGTCGCATATGACAGGTGGTCTTTAAGTTCAGGCGATTTATGTTGGAAATCTTACATTAAGGTCACATAAGGTAAGATTTTTCGTTAACTTGGTGGATGGCTAAGGCAGGTTAGACTGTATATGCTAAAAACGGGGTATCCCTCACCCAGGTCTAGGTATTTCCTTAATGACCATTTGGCTTTAAAATTCGTCAAAACTCCATCTCATACGTCTTCAAATGTCCCTTTTAATTGTACCATGCCTATAATTCAGTATTTATTAGTTAATCCGAAAGTGTGAGGGCAAAGGAAGGATGTTCACATTTGTTTACACATCTCGAGTTTGCCAGATAAACTAAAGAGTTCTATATCGAGTGCAGTGAATCCTTACGTATATTTTTAAAAATGATAGACAACGTATCTCAGTTGAGAAAATTTTCTCAGTCCGTTTAATTGTCTACTATATAGACAATTGCTCACCTGAGTAAAATATTTGAATCTACAGATTGAAATATAGATTAGTGAGAATTTCCTATGTTAATTGGACCTTCGGCCATTAGCAGTGAGGTTTTCTTCTTGAATAACTACATGTTTTAAATTCTAAATCAAGATATTCATTATCTTTGTCAAACTTCATTATCAAAGCAATTGAAATCGAAAAAGGGGTATGGATAATAATGAATTAAACAAAAGCGTGACGATGTCAGTAAGACAAATTTCAGGTAGCATAAAATATTCCATTTCTCTCCTCAGGTCGGCGTAAGGATTAACAATTACCTACCTGTACATAATCAGCATACATGTAAAGAAGATTAGAGAAGTACACCCCACAGAGACAAGATATATATACAATGGCACTGCTGGGGGTGGCGTCTTTGTCTCAGTATTCTGTATGCCTGTTGTCTGCTGCGTTGTCTGTTCTGTTGACTGCAAAGCTGTCTCGTAAGTTATCTGCCAATTTGTAATTGCTCGAAATTCCTCTTTGAATAGAGACGTAGATATATCTGAAAAGGACCAAACTAGAATAATGCTGGTAGTCAGAAAAATGTCAAAAATTTGAAATTTTCAAATTTCTTGGCGGAAAGCCAGAACTCATAAATCTGGGAAAAAAAATACCACACAAACAATCAAAAAAATAAAAAAGAAATAAAAACAGACAGGTGAATTAGACACGTCATTTATAATCTGTAATTATATTAGATTACTTTTACTAAGGTCACTGAACCTAGTTTTCATACATAGATAAAAGGATAGGACCTCGAGTTTATTCATATATGCAGCCTGTGGGATCTGCGAGGTGTGTTTGCCAACAAAGCCATTATTTTAGACAGGGCAATAATTACTATGTGAAAATAGCTTTTAAAACTGAGGAATGACTTTTAAAAAAAGATCAAGGAGAAAAGATGGCAAAATAGTCATCTTTCGTGCAGGGGAAATATACATTATAATTTTCCGGGCGATAAATCACAAATA
>JACSZP010078731.1:0-15947 GCA_016161895.1 Pinna nobilis
ATTCAAAAGACAACAGAACATAAGTGTAAGGTGTAATATATATATATGTAGTTTGGCTAGTTAAACCTACTGCAATGAAACGTTGGACATATTCTTAAGACATTATAAAAACCAATACAAAAATAATTTGGGGTGGTTAAATCGCGAGATACATGTAGACAGGTCCATCAGAGTTTCTAAAGAACGCCATATATTTCTATTACCTTTGGTGGAATGAATGTGTTTGCGTCAGCTCTGTTTGGGTCATACACATTACGGATGTTGTTCGTCCATGGTCCTACAGCCCGGATGTGAATCTTCAGTACGTCTTCATGAGGTGCCGATGTTAGTGTGAACGGGTGATATTCATTTTCTCCTAATTCCATACATGCTATTCTTACCCACTGCCCAGATTTGTACTCAAAGTTGAATGGTCGTTTACATGTCAAGGCTGTTACACCTGTTAAAGATACATACCTGTAGATACTTACCTGTTATAAGATACAAAACACAACGTTTGTGAATCACTGGTGGATATACAGGTACATACATCGGTGCAAAATCATATTTGTAGAGTTTATTACTATGCTGATAATAATTGGAATACGCTTATTTTCAAACAGCAAATCGTTTGACTTAAAGAATACTTTGCTAGACCTCAGCAAAAAATAGTTTAACTTGATATTTTCTTCATATACCTTCTTTATCATCATAATGTATCATCTGCATTGCACTTACCCGATGGCAGGAGCTCGGCAGAAAGAACGGCGATTTCAACTTTCTTTCGATTGAAGCTTACGATTTTGTCCAAAACGTACAGAACGAGTGGTCCATAGAAGTAGGACTGGAATATAGGCATTTGTACAAGTCTGCCGGAGCCGTGCATCACTAAGAAGATGTATAGTAGTATATAAAAACTGTGTGTGAACCAGAATGCTTTGTAAACATGGCGACGAGCATAAGGCAGAGCAAATACAAACATGACGATGACAATAAGAGTTAGTATCACTCCCGTCATACCAGTAATGGTCTGAAACGTCCAGTAATGAAATGATGCCAAAATGTGTGATCTGAAAAAAAGAAGAAATCGGATATAATGAGAGAGAGAGAGAGAGAGAGAGACAGAGACAGAGACAGAGAGAGAGGCAGAGACAGAGAGAGAGAATATGAGATCGAAATAAAATCAGCGATATAACGAGAGAGAGAGAGAGAGAGAGAGAGAGAGAGAGAGAGAGGGGGGAGGGAGAGAATAATTTGATCATTAGGGCTTTTTGAAACATAGCGAAATCATCGATATCGGAAATAACGCAAAATTTAAGAATACGCACGATACGTTTTTGCATTCACTAGCTTAGCTGACTTTAAATCAACATCACTAAACCTTACATAAATAAATCAAGCACACCATTTATCTTATCTCACGAGAATATTATTTTACGCGTAATTTGAGTGCTCAATTTTCACAACTGCTGTAACAAAAACTTCTGTCTATTTCTCGGTCAATTACGTCAGTCAAAATACTTACGCCCTAAAGTATTCACGAAAGAAACAATTCAGGTCGTCTGAGGACTGGGTGTTGATATGGTACAGATTCACGGAATGCCCAACACAATGCATTACTGAAATATTACACAAGCGTACATAATATTATAACAAAGATTATAGGAAGAATAAGAAGCATTATATCCATATATTCTGTATTAAGTGACTCGCTGTCGTACCTGACAGGTGACCGCGATTTCATAAACCGAATTTATACAATTATACAAAACGAATGTATCAAGTGACTTTATAATAAACTTATAAAACCCGACAAAAGTACAAAAGCCAAAACATGTATAAAACTAACACCTACTAGAATACTTTTATCTTTAATTTAATGCATGGTTTACCACATGCGAGATTTAACACACACACACACACACACACACATACACACACACACACACACAGCAGTTTTGTAGTGTCTGTTTAGAATCGAGTATTTGGACATGAAGAACTGAATAATTGAACTTGACAATTGACTAAGCTCTTATGTGACAATTTATTAGTCACTTGGAAAGTCCCAAAAGACAACCTGGACCGTAATGATAAAAATAATCAAGTACCTGTAAACAATAGTGCAATATATGCAATCATTTTGTGGAATGCATGAGCAGAATCAAAGGGAATAAACCGATTGAAGATGGTCTCTCTCAGGAATGTAATGGTATTCCTACTCATTGTAACCAATAGCGACGAGTAAGTAAACATCATCACACTTGCCGCACCACGTGTTACGGATATGCCATATCCGGCGATTCTGCGCAGTCCAACATGCTCACGTTCAAAGGAAAAATCTGGAAAGAGTTATAAAAAAAGTTGTATTATATATATTCGCAGAGTATGTACTATGTAATATACGTCACAAATTGATTGATGAAATGTTAATTAAATATACATTCACATTTGGACAAAAATCATGTGGACAAAGATCATGTGATTAAAAACAAAATGTTTGCTTTCTTATTCTTCTCGAACATTCAATTATATGACTTGAGTAATATTGAAAGTGGCTTAAGGTGTTTCAGACATGATAACAATGATTTTACTAAAACTTCCTCACAGTTATGCTTGTAAATACATGTATGACCTTTTCAATCTATTTATAATACACACAGACTATACATTTTCTTTGTTTAAATCGTTCGTGATAATAAGTATTAAACTACTGCTAGCTTGCGTAAATTTTAAGATTTTTTCGTGATAGAAATCATTTATGTATATTATTTCACTCAAGTACCCTCGCTTCACAATGTAATCCCAAAATGAGTTAATATGTAGATCCTAGATGATCGTAGGCCGTTCAACTCTGTTTTTTTGTCTCAAGGGTTTATCTTTTTATTACTTTTGCTAAGAAAATACGTATCGCATGATTAGAAGTGATGAATAATTATTGTGCTAGTCGATTGATAAAAATGTTGACCTTTAACTAAATAGGTGATTTGCTGTCCGATTTATTTTGACCTTTAGTCTTTAATCAACCGGTAGTGATTCAACTTGATTTTTACATGAAATTACTCCCTCTGAGTACTTCTGTTGTCCAAGATTCTAAATCAATAACATTTACAACTCTGAAAGTGCCAACTTCACGGAAGCAAAAGTTTGGACAATTGGAAAAGGTATAAACGCTCTGTCAAGTGCATGTGTCACAATAAAAAACTAATGGCACCTGAAATAAATGTGACAAAATACACAGTAATGATTGTAAGAATTTCACTAGCAACATACAGGCACATCCACAAATTCCCAAGCGTGTTAAATGAACATTAATAGTGAGGAAAACTATATTAGTTCTAATGGACACATGCACATACAAACATCAAATGAATGGAACAGCTGAAATATTTTTTTTCTTGAAAAATAAAGTAAAATGTATGATTCTTCCGAATTGATTCCATTTTTATTTCTCGATTTTCTTTAATAGAAACATCCTGCAAATAACTTGTTGATACAAGAGATATTAAAACAACTAAAACGGAGGGATCGAATTCTATGAAAACAAGCTTCACTTACAGTAGGCCCTTTCTACGAAAATGCCGATAACTGCAAATATGTACATGCTGGCCCAAAAGATGTGCAAGCGGTAATTATCGACGTAACTTGTGAACTCGTACCACAGTTGCCCTATTTTTGACCTTGGGTATGTCTTTTGATTCGTGGCCACTGTCGTTAGCGATTCCCGTCGGACGGAAACTTTCCCTGATTGTGCTGTGCTTGTCCTGGAAATCACAAGCAGATTTAAGTTTTTATTCAGTCATAGAGCGAAATATTTCAAAACTTGCAATCAGCATTGCAATAAATTTATTGTTAGACCGTGCTTTATCGCTTTGATTTCTTTTCCACTTTTGAAAATCTGAAGTTCATTTGTTAATTCTTGAACATGGCGAAATATCCACACGATATGGAATTTCATCAAATGTGCATTCAATCCAAGAACACAATATTTTTCATAATAGCTGGTATTATCTATAAAAAGATGTTCATGTAATTAATCAAGCAAATGTCTATCTCTACGGCTAAGTGATTATGAAGGGAACAAATGTTACGGTATTCATGAAATGGTGGATCCTCTGTAGCCGAGTGGTTAGCGTGTTCGACTGCGGATCGAATAATCCGGGTTCGAGCCGCGTAGCGCCACTCCGCAGTTGGACGTCCCTGTCTTTCGGATGAGACAGTAAAAACCGAGGTCCCGTGTAGGTGTTGGCACGTAAAAGAGCCTCCCTACTCTACGGCCAGCAGTGCCGAGCAAAGGCAATATTTGTAGCCCTTCACTGGCACACGGCGACGTCTCCATATAAGTGAAATATTCTTGAGTGGGACGTTAAACAACAATACCAACAATACAAGTACATGTATATGCAAAAATGGAACCGAATTGTCTTATAGCATACATATCTTCAAATTGCAATTCAATGCGGTTTGCGCTCTTTGGTGAAAATAAATAAAGGTCAAATTTAATATTCATGCCGATAGTGAATTCTGATTCATATCCGAGACATTGTGATTTTACAAATTCGTTTTAAGTAAGATTACTTAAAGGTGTCGATGAATGTCATGCCTCTTTCCATTAGCGAATTCTTCCTACCAAATGCAGTTTTGGGTCTAGCTAGTCCTGCTTCTCCCAAGTCTGGAAAATTAAGAAAGTAATTAAAATATTTGCAAATGAAGATAAAACAATAAGAAACGTGATAACATTAACAGAAATCAAATTGTATTGATTGTATTGTATTGTGTGCCGGTGAAGGGCGACAAATTTTGCCTATGCTTGGCCCTAGCTGGTCGTAGAGCAGAGGGGGGGGGGGGGGTATTTAACATACCAACACCTACTGTGACGGGGACCTCGGTTTTTACTGTCTCATCTGAAAGACAGGGACTGCCACCCGTAGAGTGGCGCTGCGGGAATCGATCCCCGGACCCTTCGATTCAAAGTCAAACATGTTAAGCATTGGACCACGGATGCCCCACAGGAATAAGAGGTATAAATATAAACATAACATATATCAAGGTATCGATCGGCAAAAGAATCAGGCGAGGATACATAAAGTGATAGTGAATAGTGAACAAACACGGCCCTCTAACAACCCAGAGTTGGGATGAGATGTCCCGGAGGATTAAACTCCTCCCCCTGCTGACTAGGCCACAATCATTTTCAGATGAAATAGCTGAGAAACAAATCTTTGTCAAAATCGTTAGAGACAATTTAACAAGTAATATAACTCAAGCACAAAATACTTACATCCCATTCCAAGTGAAGCTTTTTGCAACGTTTTCTCATAATCTTGAGACATAAATATTTTCTTAAATGAGTCGAAGGTCATTGCATCGCTTGCTTTCAGTCCTACATATTTATACATGGCTTGAATAAGACTTTCTAAATCAGCCGTTGATAAAGATGAATCAGATAGCTCCAATAGTGACCTGCAACAAATAAAATATACATGTAAATATTTATACATTTATATATTCATATGTGTATAAATTCAAAGTTGAAAGGATGTAACATGATAAAAAGTCATAAACTTGAGTCTGTATGCTGAATTTCATTTTAATATGTGTAATTATTGAAGAGGAGCGAGTGAAAGCTGTTGGTGCACTGATCGACAAACAAAGGCAAAACAAATAAAAAAAAACTGGATTACAAGGTCATTCAAACATGAAATTTATTTGGCCTTTTGAGCCAGTTTGAAGCCAGTCTCAATAATAATCTTCATTTTAAGAAAAGCTTGAGGAGCTCGAAATATGGACATTACGTGAAAAGTCGAGCCAAAGTTTCGAATGTGTTAAAGAATTGTAAAAGTGATATTCTTCAAACTGGTGTATATTTAGATACATATCATACTTAAACAAACTAGTTTCCCTGAAAAAAGCAATAAAAATTGAGTGTTATTTGAGGTTTATAAATAGCCGTACCTTATCATTTGGCCGAATTCTGTCTTTGATATTTTCCCGTCTCTGTTTATGTCATACATGTTGAATATCAAACGTGCTTTTTCTTCGGCATCACCTGAAATTTGATTTTAAATAAACAATCACTGATTATTCTCGGTAGTTCTCTTGTCCCTCACTATTCTCCTGTTTTCTACTCTCAACAATGAATTATGAACATTGTTTTTACTCCGCTTTGATTTATAGTTCTAAGAATATTAAAAGACCACAATATTGTGCATTGAATGAAATTGAAGAAATTCCAAGGGATAGTAGAAACTCCTAATGAATAGGAAGTTGGAAATGAGAAGGATCTCAACATGGGAACAATTGTCAATCTCTAATTGGGTGTGATCTAGTGTCTAAAGGAGTCAGAGTTCCCTGTTGCTATGCCACACCCATCACAAATGTTTCAAAGAAACCTTCCGAGTTAAGCACAATGTCGAGTTCTATTTAATAGTTCATGTGTTCTTGATCTGATAAGCGAAATGTAGCAACTGTCTTTGGTCATGCTCATATCACCCAAAATCCTTGAGAGGATGACCAATTTTTTTGAACGAATGTTCGGTATTTGGGACCCAATAAGTTATAAATTGTCTTATAATGTGGCGAAATACAGAATTTACTCATTACTAAGCGTAATAGACCAAAAAGGTCGCTGTGGCTCTGTGATTAGCGCGAGCTCTGATCGTGAGGTTGGGATTTCGAAACGGCGCCGCCCTGCAGTGGGCTGTCCCCACTGTTCTCATAGGACAGTAAAAACGGAGGTCTCATGTCACAGAAGGTGTCAGTACGTTAAAGAACCCTACCTTCTTTACGGTCATAATCGGCCGAACATAGACAAACATTTGTCGTCCGTCATCGTCACATGGTGATATCTTCATTTCAAAGAAAGATTGACTTTTGAGTGGATCGTTATATAGCAATACAACCAACCAATTTACCCCCCCCCCCCCCCCAAATAGGAATTATGTCCGGATGTGCTGGACTCACCTGAGGACAGAATTATTATCATGTCTAGGAACTCCTTGAATCCAATGAACCCGTCCTTATCCGAGTCAAAAACTCGGAACATATTTTTGACAAACATGGAGTTAGGTTTCAGTCTCAAACTTTCTGCAAATTCAGTTCTAGTTAATTCCAGCGACTTCACTTTCACAATATCTTTGGCAGATAACTTTTTGTCCTCCATATTGTCTGGAATTTTCTGAAAAGCCTTCAAAGAAATCCAGAAAATTAGTATTACGTTGTTTTCCTTATAATATATTTTTGTTCATATTTCTATTTTGGGCCCATACATTTTAAAAAGTTTGCTACAGGTAAATTATGCATGGCACTCTCTTTTATTCATATGACGTACCAGCATCTCGATAGTTAGCTAAATTTACAGCTTTGTTCCAACACAGTACAAATGAAACGAACACATAAGACACAAATAAACATTATTGATTTATGATGGTCAAACATTAGATCTGAGAATTATTTTTTATCTATCGACAACC
This sequence comes from Pinna nobilis, assembly GCA_016161895.1. Lineage (NCBI taxonomy): Eukaryota > Metazoa > Mollusca > Bivalvia > Pterioida > Pinnidae > Pinna > Pinna nobilis. The sequence continues at coordinate 7,449 of JACSZP010078731.1, forward strand.
ACTAACTTAGTGGGTGGATGTACCGGTCATACGTAAAACAGAAGGAACTAGAAATTCTAAAAAAAACAAGAAAGGTTTAAAAAAATATATATAATGTGACACCAAGGGGCAATCAAAATTCAAAAATCGAGAAATAGACAAGACCATGGCTAGAACAAAGGGAGAACATATCAAACAGCAATCAACACAACATATATAACTAAAACTCCAGTAACATGAACCCCACTAATAACAAGGATGAGCTCAGGTGCTCCTGAAGGGCAACAAACTACTCCTCCACGCGTGACACCCTTCTATGTTTTAAATCCGGGGATAATTTATCTGATAATTGTCCTAAAAGAGTAAAGAGAACAAACCCTGTTCTGTTATCTAATTCATAATTTTTTGCAACAAATAAAGGCATTCACCTGCAAGCAAACGACCCTGAAGAAAATATCCAGGCTATTCTGACGCTCTGATTTTGTCTCGGCATTAGTGTATATGTCATTTTCTGTGCATTCAATCCTTTGTGTTTTTAGTCCCAATTCTGATAGAAATGTACACAGGTAGTCCAGAAGGTGATCTCTGTCAGTAATAGTGGTGGTAGAGATAACCTGAAATATGTGTTAAGATGGTGATAAGAAATAGAAAAAATAATAATAAAATAGTAATAATAATAATAATAATAATAATAATAATAATAATAATAAATTATTTGATCAATTGATATTATCATAATTATGTTCATATCTTATACATCATATATTTTGATAATACATGTAATTTAGATCATAATCCACATGATAAGTATATGATTGTATAACAACAGAAAATATTTAAACATAATCTAAGAGTAGTCTTCAGTAGTAAAATTATTTTAGATATGTTAAACCTCAACTTATTTAGAAGCAAATTGTTTGATCATGGAAAACAATTTATGTGTGTTTTCGTTTTCTCACGTTGTCAATCCTACAATTATTTCAACTTACATTGCATTTGATTATTATTATGTTCATATCTTATACATCATATATTTTGATAATAATTCAGATGATAATCCACACGATAAGTACATGTATAACAATAGTAAAAATTTAAATATAATCTAAGTAGTCTTCGATAGTAACATTCTTTTAGATATTTTAAACCTCAACTTATTTAGAAGCAAATTGTTTGACCATGGAAGACAATTAATATGTGTTTCCGTTTTCTCGCGTTGTCAATCCTACAATTATTTCAACTTACATTGCATTTTAGAGAAAAAGAGAGTGAGCAGTTATTTGTTTTTTTTTTCATTTATTGTGTATGAAATTAAGACTTTTTAGAAGATAAGAGGCAATATAGTAACAAATTACATCAACATACCAAGTCTATTGCTCCTTTTACACGAATGCAAGCGACCTTTCCCCCGTGATCTCGAGCCATGTGGACCTCTATTGGCTTATAAATGGTGTATTCCAAGGAAATAAATCGTAGAAGTGCCCCACGTAGATCATAGACATTCAGCCTCATCTTAGCTCTGTTGAATTCAATTTTAACACTCCTTTTGCTCTCTTTATGACCGACCCATTCTTTGGCTGAAAACGAAAGATCAATCGGTTAAACATGAACTGGTTCAAGACAATCAACTGTAGTAGTGAACATGGTCGTAAGGTGTGATACTTTTCGCGGCTTCCATGAACATTTTAAAGAGTTCGAGGTCTTCTTATTGTATGGCTTGTTAATTTTCTTTCATCAGAAATCTTTTTTAGGAATCGCCCTCCCCTCCTGTATCAGATAGATTCAGAATCGAAGGCATTTTCTTAAGTTCTTTCCATGTTGTCATGAAATGTATATATTTATCGCCTTTTCTGTCCCGAAAAGACAGTAAAACCGAGGTTCCGTGTCACAGTATATGTCGGCACATTATTGACCCTGTATCTTTACGATACTTTCTTGAACAGAATTTGCACATCAAATCAGCTTGGAGATGCATTCAATCGCTATAAGTGGAATAATGGTACTAAACTATTAAAAGGTGGTAAAATATACTATTTTACTATAGTTTGAAATTGAGATTTTAACAGTTGGTAGGTTACTTTTCTTTTTAATCGAAGAATGCTTATTACAAAGATGCAATCCTAATATAAAAACTGAAAGAAATCTAACCTAACTTGCTTAACCTTAAGAGGTTGGGACATATGAAATTTCACAGAGAGTGTAATTTCAAAATAAAGTTGAAGAAATAGCAATGGATATTTGGAAAAACAATTGTTAATGAAAATAACAAGTTTGGAAGGATAACAATCTGAAGGTAGATAAAAACTGTAAATCTACAACGGGATAAGACCCGGTGTCCGGAAAACTTAAAACTAAATACCAATTTACCTTGAAATACATTATTATGGTCCAAAGGTTTTATCTTGGTGGTTTTGTGTCGGGTTTTATCATCACGTTCTTGACATTTCTTTAGACAAACCATTATGGCTATGGTACCTGTTTTAATAGACAGTTTATCATACGTTAACGCACTGTAGACACAAAAGAAGACGAAATTGGATACGAAGTTATGTGAAAGAAATCAAAGTCATGCTGGGATACCGTGAAGCCACTAGGATCAATGAAGTGGCTGGTTGAAACAATGATTCTGACCAAGTAAGCAAATTTGCCCCAAAATGCTTACAAATATAGATAATCCTATTGGTAAGCAAAAAGTTTGACAGGGTCTAAGATGTATACGTTTCCGAACTAAGAGGTTTTGAGACACTTTTTTGTACAACTTTGGCGTAAAGATGCGTTCAAGTAGCGAAATTAAATGGAAGTTATTTCTGTTTTCACTACAATCATTTGGTAACTGAGCACCATTACTAGGTTACAACTCATTTAAACGTTACCGGAAAAACATGTCTGCTATTTCCATCTCAACACAAACAAATATTGAGATTCAATTTTTCCAACCTTAAATCAAATCAATATCTTAATATCTATCGTGACAACGATGACAGTTTGTTCAGAGTGGCAATTGTCCAATCTTCATATCGCGACTTTTAAATGCAAGAACACGAGATGCAATACCGAAACTATTGCACCGAGGTGGTCTATGGCAATGGAGTTTAATTGCGTTTCAAGATAAAAATCATAATTGTGTTTTCCCATATCTGGAAAATCTTTTGGAATATCGACAACTTTATAATAAAAAGGTAAAGGCAACGAACAAAAATTAATTTGATAACTCCTATCAAATATACAAAATAAAGATTTTGGCAAATACGGACCGCTGGATTAACCAGAGGTGTGACCACGTGCCTAGGGAGAGAAGACATTCCCCTGTCGACCAACCACAACCGCCATGAGACCTACATCTTAGTTGGGTGAACGATGAAATCCTAAGTCTAAATTCGTGTGTGAAACAAATGATATTGTTTTAAATCTAGGTTGATGTAAAAAGAGAAGTGATATACTTCTCCCTTTATTTCTAATTCGTTTTATCCCTAAAAAAACCTGCTCAACATACATATGAATACGGTATTATTTAAACTAAAAAGTCAAACCAAGTGTCACCATAATAAAGAAAAAGGATAAGGTAACGGTGGGGATCGATCTCATTATTCCTATAAAGACGATATTGAAAGAGTTGGTCAAACACGGACCCCTGGACACATCAGAGTTAGGATCATGTGTCTAGGAGGAATAAGCGTCCCCTGTTGATCGGTGAACGATGTGACGTTATCAGCATATCAAACGCAATCCATTATATAAAAGGCATTCCGATTAGTCTTTGGTCAAAATTACATGCAGTAAGTCGAACACGCTTACAACTTGGCCACGGAGGCCCGGGAAGTTATCATAATATAACATATGAGGGAAGATCATCCTGTATACTGGAAATAGATTGCCACGACTTCGACTTCTTAAACTCACGCTGATCCTGACAGTCATGTAGACGACAACAACAGACCACCTACTGATATTCTCCGATTTCATATATTAAGCGACGAGGATATGGAGAAGTCATAGAGAAAAGTATTAGCTATGGCACATAATAGCAGACAAAATATGGAGTGGCTACTCTGAGAAGTATACCACGCGTCGCCGTGTAAACTAAATTTGGGAGAGTTAACAAACGATTTACGTCTACAAACCTACAAATACAACAGTAATTTCCCAGATTTTATACACCAACAACTATGAATTATTCGATGTACCCTCATTTCATATGACCGGTAACATGTCTGTGGCCCTTCGAAAATTTAATTTTTATAGGTGTAAGTACATACCCGGAATACATAATGCAAGTCCGAGAAATGTAAGGATAAAAGAAAGTTCGCTTCCGGAGAAGTAATCGTAATGTTGCAGTGTGGTGCAGTTTTCAAGAACAAGAACGCCATTGAACTCTTGTTCACTATCAGCGGCTAACTGGAATGGCTGTGCACAAACGTCAGAGTCTGAAAAAGATAAGATATGTCATTAATCTACCTACAAAGTAATTTGTATTGGTACTTATGTGTTGTTTTCCATTTTTATGTAAATTTTTATTTCTGAACAGCACTATTTTGTGCTGAGTGGAACGTTAAACAACAATACAGCAACAACAACAAATTTGTGAAAGTAATATGTGTTTGTGGAAGAGTAAGAAGTTCCAATCATGCTAAGTTTGTATGTCATACATCAACACTAAGGGCCACGGGAAATACCTGGTTTCAAATGAAACGTCTTACCATAAGAAATATATTTATTATTAAGGCTATAATTTATCACTAAATATAAAAAAATAATTATGCCATCAAAACAAAAGCGTATCTAAAGCTAAATTTCTATAGAAAGTGCATCACAATGTAAATATATTTGTATCAGCAGAATATTCCTGACACAAGGCTTACTTGTACTTTACTGTATGAAAAGCCTGGTATTTACCAGTCGAAAGCTATGGCGAATGACAAAGTTTTGTACTTTTGTACCACTTACATTCATACAAATTTAGTTCGTTGCGTAAATATATCCCAGGACAGAAACTTAAGGATTCAATATCTAACCCTACGACCCCATTAACGGATCTTTCTAGCTTTAGTTGTAAGGATTGTATCTTTGCAATAAACATGCAGCATTTTTTGAACTGTTGTGGATTGATTTTGTTGTTAAAAAGGCTATTAAGATAACAAGAAATGCAGTTCTGAAGGATTCCAATAAATGTGTTTGATGTGAAGACGATTGTCCTGACAGATAGGCAGATAAACGGCAAACCGATTAAGTATTATCGATCAAATTTTAAACAATAAAAGGCAAATGGTTAATTTTCCTGTCCTTTAAAAGGAATAATAGAAGTTTAAGTTGACAAAAGAAAACATCAAGCAGAATTAAATAAGTGCGTACTGTTTCCTCGATGAATAAAGACGTCGTCTTGAATTTCTGCTGGGTCCACGTTAGTAACATTGATGATAATATCCCTCAGGGTGACACTTCGAATGTATTCTATTTCCTCGTCACTGAACTGCCGATGACTGTTAAAAAGAGAGACAAGGACAGCTAAAAGCCGATGTAAAAAGTCGATTTTAGTTGAAGAAGTTATTGTTAAATTTCACATTCAAGAATATTTCGCTCATTTAAACCCGTTATCGAAAGCTGATGAAGGATTCAAAGCCTACGGTGGCTCTCAAATAATATTTTAAATGAATTTTGTTATTAATCAAGACATAGTAAAGTCGGGTTCTTATTAATTACTACTGGTTAACAATAACAAAGCACTAATAAATATTCTATGTCCTTCCGATATCATTATTGTTGCATGTAGTTTTAGAAAATAAGAAATCGAAGGTATTCATCCAATGTAGACATGGGACCTCGATTTATGAAAATAGGGAAAATAAGTTTATTTTCAAGACTTGTATGACTTCTTTGTTGGCCAAGACAGTTTATATGGAGAATAGCGCCTTAGATAAAAAGTCATGTAATTAAAGGGTAAGGCTGCATTGAAGTCTTTCAATTTTGTTTAATTTTTTTATTTCTCAGTATTCATATCAGATCCTTTTCCGATTGAGAAATAAAGCAAATGTATTCTTAGCTCTGATAAGGTCATTAACTATAACTGGGGATGGACAAGTATTGATAAAAAGGAAAATAAGAGCAAACGCACCTTCCGGTATTTTCAAACCAAAATCTGTCCCCGTGTCTTATCCTCAGGAACTGGTCCAAAAGAATACTCCGGAAAAGTGGGCCTGGGCCATCTAGTGTTGTCTCTAACATGCCACCAACAAAAAGGTCAAGGTCATCTGGCGAGGTGGCATTCAGACCAGACCGGCTATAAGCATTCCGCACCTTCAAAGCAGCCTGAAAAAATGAATTAATCTTTATTCACTTGTTACATGTATAGGTACAGACCTCATGTGTTAAACGATATAACACCTGCTACCTAAAATTTGAAATAATCTTTAATTTTGTTGTTGGTTGTTTGTATTGTTGTTTATAGTCCCACTCAAGAGTATTTCACTTATATGGAGACGTCACAGTGCACCGGTAAAGGGCAACAAATTCGGCCAATGCTCGGCTCGTACGACCGTAGAGCAATGAGGGTTCTTTAATGGACCTAAGTTTTTACTGTTTCATCCAAAAGACAGGGACAGACAACCACAGCGTGCAACGGATTCGTACCCATGACATTTCGATCAATGGACGAACAAGCTAATCAATACACCACGGCGACATCTGATACAGATTTCCGCAAAGATGACATTAATAAACAATCAGTTATTAGATTAACGTCGTTGTTTTGCCGAGTAACGGTATCATTTTGCCAACCAAAATTAAAGATGTAGTTACAGTAAAAGGGTATATTAAAATCTTACGCTCTCAGTTTCACTATTGTTGCTGATATCCTCCCAGTTAGCCAGGCGTTGTAGAGAGAATGCCTCCCTCACAGAGTTGTAGTCCGCTACTCCGTGGTCTCTGCCTCTCTGAATGTTAATGGCCATCAGGTCACGGCGTGACCATTCCAGGGGTCCAAATAAGTGTTCTGTTTATTACAGCAATAAGAGGAGATTATTAAACACTAGCTTTATGTTCGACATCATATAAAATGTCAGGCAAGCGCATACAATAAAAACTTCAAAGTTAGAAAATCGAACATTTTGGAGTATATCACTACATGGAATATAGAGTCGAACTATCCCTTTTCATGTCACTCGAATGATTATCTGAAATTGTCATAGCACGTAATGACCATAAATGCCGGGCATAGGCCAAATGTCACACCGGCATTAATGAACCGTATGCAAAAGACAGTAAAACTGCAAGGCAGTAAACATCATCTGAAAAGTCATGTAGTCCATTGGAAGATGTGATATTTAAGATGTTACGTAAAATGACACTTTTTCTCATCATTGTTGTAAAAATTCTTAATAGTTTGCGCTAGATAGATACTAGTAGTGTCATACATAAACAGTGAATAAGTTTGTACCTTTCCATTTACTTTCCAAACAGATATTTACGATTGTATTGTATAATATTGCTGTTTAAAACCCCATTCGATTATCTGTCACTAATATAGAGACGTCATCTTGTGCCGTAGAAGGACGACACATTGTTTCTATTCTGGGCACGTATGGTCGTAGAGCTAACAGGGCTCTTAAACTTGCCGACACATACTTTGACACAGGACAACGGGTTTTACGGTCTCATTCGAAAGACAGGGACAGCCAAACGCAACTTGAATCGGATTCGAACTCCGGTCCTCTCGGTCAGAACACGCTAACCACTAGTCCATAGCGGTTCCAGATATCTGCAAAGGCAAGGAAGAGCTACTCACATGGTACTGCTCCTTAGGTACAATCTTCTTCAACCTACCTCTGAGATCTGGTACTATGATGTTATCTTCTCTCTCAGATAAAGTTGATGCTAATCCTCGTATTATGTCATCTAACATTGTATCTTGTTGGACAGTTTCCTTGTATTAGAAATAAAATATGGTTAGAAGTATGTTTCCCTTTTTACATTATTACAAACTAATAGGAGTGACGTAGAGGACACCAAGGGGCATCCAAATTCAATAAGCCAACGACAGACAATATCGTGGCCAAAACAAAAAGGAGATAGCACTAAAAAAAAAAAGAAGAAATACACGAATATACTTATAATTAAAAAAAGAGCAACACGAACCCCACTTAAAACCGGGGGTAAGCTCAGGTGCTCCGGAAGGCTAAGTAACTCCTGCTTCACGCGCGGCACCCGTCGTGTCACCTGCATTTCGATTCCGAATGTCAATTTCAGTTATCTCACTCTTTTCGAGTCTTATTAGCCATTTTCATATTATATCTCTTTGTACATGTAATATTGCATCTTCAAAATTAAAGTACCCAATTGATCTTATTTCTAGAATACTAGACTCGTGTTTAAAAGACGTAGGTTCGAAACTGACCCACGGTGAACCTCAGCCCAAACTATAGAAATCAAATGTTATTTTGTACATTGTTCATCACATAAGAAGCGGGGGGGTTATACGTAAAAGTATAACCTCAAAAGAAGCTCTATTAATAATAACCATTTTCATTC